>JAAGAY010019981.1:0-29608 GCA_011801015.1 Ardeotis arabs
CAAAACGGACACGTGGAAGGATTTTTGGCCGGGCTGTTATCTGCTCTGCCTGCTGGTGCTAAGCTCCGATTAAGGGACTGTGAAGTTAAAAAGATGCGTTGTGGCTGCGGCCAAATTCGGTATTAAATATTTCCAAGCGCTTCGGAGTGTTCTGCTATAATAAATACCAATGTGAGGTTTCGATTAATTTTCTGGATTGGAATTTTCAAGACTTCAGTCTCTTGTCTCCCAAGAAAGTTTAGTTTTTATTTAATTGCGTGAAAATACCTCAATAGCTTGTGCTGGATTAGCATTTAAACGCCCCCCCGCCCCTCCCCAATACTAGGATTTCAGGATGGACCTGTCACGCGCTGTGTAGAGCAACAGTGGCACCCAGTGCCTGTGCGAGCTAATCACAGACCCAGCCGCACAAGCGGCGAGCCTCCAGCACCAAATCTTTCAATACAAATGGGAGCAGAATTGCACATTTGAAATCCATCCTGGCTTTGCGTTGTTTCTCACTCTGGAAAAATGAACCACACTGGGGAGGTACTTTGATGCGGTGGGATGTTTTGAGTATCCTTCGTGCTCCAGTCCTCCAGGCAGGTCCTTTTTCCAGGTGTCGGGCAGCTTCCGGATCGTCCTGCTCTTTGCCGTCTCCCTGTGCATTGTGCTTCCACTGAGCCTCCAGAGGAACATGATGGCCTCCATCCAGTCCTTCAGCGCCATGGCGCTGATCTTTTACACGGTGTTCATGTTTGTGGTGAGTATCGATGCCAGGAACGCTGTTTTCCGAGTGTTGTAACGCCGGTGTTCCTGCTGGGACAGCCTGCAGGTGCAGTCCTTGAGCTGCAAATGTCCTTCCTGATAACTAGTGCTGCTGCGGCATCGGGAGCGATCTCGGCGCCCTCGCTCTTGAGCGGCTGGAGTGGGGAGGGGTGGACCGTCGACACTGGCCGGTGGGTCTGTAAGCTACTGCAAGGGCTGGGGACTGCGGGGGCACAAATAATAATAAACCACAAATCGAGTTGTGGTTTATTCTGCTCGTTGCTGGCTTATGATTTAGGGCTCTGAACTTGAAATCAAAGAATGGAAGATGTGGGGAAGAGCGCCTGGAAGCAGGAGGACCTTCATCCTGCGTTAGTGTTTTGCCTTGAAACCCTCGGTGCTTCTGCTCTGCAGGGGAAGGCAGCTCTTGTTCAGAACTCAAGCGTGTCCTTCGCACGCGTTTCTGCAGCTGATGGTTAACATCTCTCAGGCTGCGAGTAGCTTTGTTTGTTAAACACCAGCGCTTCTATTTTTGAGCACTGCAAGCTTCGTAAGGCCTGAAGTCTGGTACATGGTGTATGCTTGCTCTTGGACCTTTCTAGAAAAGGTTTTCTCTGCTGAGGTGAACGGATTCCTGAGCGTTTAAAGTGAGCAGGGTGAGCTGAGAGCTCCCTGGGGCTGGCCCTGTTTGGCTTGGCCGAGCCCCTTGTGCAGCACCGTTTACTGGGAGGTGGAGACCTTCGCTCGCCTTCTGGTGACTTCAGGTTTCACCTCACGGGTGCTGATGTGGTGAGCTCGTGGAGCTCCAGCTGCGTCTCTCCTAAATTTCAGGACTGGAAGAGCTGAAACACAAGGAAGAAAAGGGAGGTGTGGAAATTCTTTCCACTTAACTATTTTTAGTGGGTTGTGCTGGGTCACGCCTCTGTGAGGAGGCTGGAAACTGTAAATGAGCGCTTCACGAAACTGCCGTTTTCCGGGAGTTTGAGAAAACCACAACGTTTCATGAGAGCTGGCTGCGCTAAAACGTAGTCTCTGGGGATCAGAGAACCCCCGTTCAGGCAATGTCATAAACAGGCACTCAGACATTTACCTTCTGCTTCCAGCGCAACCCGGTGCCTGCCGGTTCCCCCGTCAATGGCGAAAGAGCTCCCCTGGCCTGGGAGCCTCGCTCCCCCCGTTTTCCTGACGTTTATCCTTGCCTTTGGTGAACCGGTGGTGTTAAATGCCTCCGGAGTAGCAGCGTGCAGGTGAGGTCCTGTTTCGGCAACCTTTGTCTCTCTCTGCTGAACAGGATTCTCCAAGGCAATGTCACTTCCCGTTTGGATTTAAAAACGTGTTCAAAAGAGTGCAAAAGAAATGGCTGGGAACAATAATTTTTGCGGTTAAACGTGTCAGTGGAAATTGTTCCACCCTGGTGCGTGCTGTGATGTCTGATGGCATCAATCAAGGGGGGAATGTCGTGGATCTTTTACAATGCGCTCCAGGATCCGTGGTGGCGAGGGGCCCTTGGGTTGCGGGAGCTTTAATAAAGTGTGTGGGGGGGAGGGGGGGGCCGGGGAATCTGACTAACAGCCATCGGGCCGTGGTAGGCAGCGTAAGCTGTTCCTCACAGGGCTGCCACATGCTGCCTTTTATCCCAGCACCGGCATTACTGCTCCCTTCACTGCCGTGAAGTCGTTTGGGGTTGGATTTTCACTCCTTTTCTTTCTCTTGGCTACAGATCGTGCTGTCGTCTTTCAAGCACGGCCTCTTCAGCGGGCAGTGGCTGCAGCGAGTTAGTTACACTCGCTGGGAGGGCATTTTCCGCTGCATCCCCATCTTTGGCATGTCTTTCGCCTGTCAGTCGTAAGTACCTGCCGTTCCCCCTCCTGGCAGCTGTGGTGCGCAGTGAGCTTTTCTGAGGGCAGTGGGTCACGAGGATCTGCAAGGGATAGATACCATCTGGCTTCCTGTTTTATTTTAATCCAAGTATTTTACAGCCCACTGACGAACAGCATCTCATCCAGTTGTGACCCTTTTCTTACCTAGATGGAGGAGGGAATTATATTTCACTTGGGAGTTATTGCACTTGAGCAACACGAGATCGTTTGGGCCAAACAGATCCTCACTGTGATGCACGTTTCTTCTGGTACAGCTGCAGAAGTGACGAATTTCCCGTTTCTTGAAGGGAATGATTTAGTACCAGGAAGGGCAGTGGGGCTGCAGGGTGGCTTAGACTCGCGGCTGCTCTCTGCTTCCCTGAATTTCTTTGAGAACACTCAGAAGATCACACAGCCGTTGACTCTGGAGGGTTGTTCGCGCGTTTCCATTTCCCCGCTTTTAACGAGGGCTTCCGCTGGCACGAGGAAGGACGTGACGGCAGGCCAGGCTATTTTCACGTTTCGGGCAGCATTACCTTCTGCACCAAAATGGCAAGTGAGCGATACGTGCCCGGCCAGAATAGTGACAGGCTTTAAATAGACGTGTAAATCCAAACGTGGACACGGAAAAGACCATCCTCGTTTGGAAGGCTGGCAGAGCTGGGCTTTCCCCCCTGTCGTTCCAGCAAATGGGTAGCATGCCAACGGAAAATGAATGTGACAGATAAAATTTGTTCAGACTGCTGTGTTTACACCCACATGCAAGATCCAAATCATCATTTTCCACTTATCGGCTCTCTTGGCAGCTCGGTTCCTACCCGAACGCGCTCCAGCCTTGCTGTTTAATGTCTCCATTACAACTGGTGAAGGGAATTGGATGCTTTTACAGCTCTACCTTGTTAACATTTTACAGGTTTTAATTTTTTTTTTCTTATGGTAGCCACGCAGTACCCAGCACAATTTTGCTGGGAGCTGGAAATGCAGGGAGGTGATTTGGTCTGGAGCAGTGTGCGCACACCTCAGTACAGGCTCCGCGGCAGCACCTAGAGCGGTGCGTTTTTTCCAAGCATCGGGGCAATACGCTGTCCCCAGCCCGGGCAGTCTTTATAAGCGTGTTATTCTCAGCTAGGCAGGTTTAATTTTGCTGACCTCTGACTCACCTTTTTAAAAAATAAGTAACATAGAGCAGAAATCCTTTTCCTTCAGCACCTAAATGCAGCACACAGTAAGGACAAATAAATGCACTATTATTCTGGCTTGAAAATCTTTATTTGGGAGTTCAATCCCCTTCGCTCTTTAAAAGCTGTCCTCTTGTTGCTGAAGTTGCAAAGTAGGTCACTCCTCTGCAGCTATGTAGCGTGGAAATTCGCCGTGGAGCCGAGCTGGGAGTACGAGGGCTCCGGGGTTACCTCCGCTTCAGCCTCCTTGCGTGACCTTGGTCAAGTCACCGGACCCTCTAATTAAAGAGGCGTCAGTAGAGCTTTCCAGGAGAAAACGTCTGATTTCTGAGCTGGCTGTTCTGGTGCAGATGGATGCAGAGATGCTGAATTCACAGGGATAATAGAAGTCAGGATGTTGTTCGTGGCCTCTGTGAGCATCAGTTCGCTGCAGGCCGAGTCGGTGCTGTGCTCAGAGAGCCTGTGCACGGTGGTCCCTGCAGTGAGGAACAGATATTTTGGGGTGGCTCTGGCCGTCTCTGAAGCAAGGCTGCGCTCTCCGAGGCCGCTCTTAGTGCGTGTGCCGACTCGCCTGCTCTGTGTTTGGGAGGAACCGTCTGCTTGTGCCCTCTTTGAGGTGCAGTGTCCCAGATAACGCAGGGAAGGGTCCCTGACCCTGGTTCTTCAGTGCCGGTAAACGGCTGTCACGGTGCTGCATCCGCAGTCTGCGCGTCTCTCGTGGGTTCCTGCGAGCCGATGTGCTCAGCTTCCTTTGTGCAGAGCCCTTTGACGTTACAGGATTAAGGGTTACGGATTTTTCTGCTTGGCCTCAGCCTGACACGCTTTCTGCTCATGGCTTTGTGCCCACGGAGCTGGGGATACCCCCTTCCCCTATAACTGGGTGCTCCCCCCTTCTCCTGAGAGTTCCTTCAGTAACATGAAGCCAGGATGTAGCCACTTGAGTTAAAGTCACGAGAGGTTAATGAGTTGCTAAAATATGCACCTGATGTCAAGAAGTACGTTCCTCGTGCTTTCCAAGTCTGTAAATACCCCAAATCCCGCGGAATTGGCGCTCCCAGCTTTCTATGAACTGAGCTCTAGCAGCAGCGCTGAAACATGACAGGCGCTGCGTTTAGTTTTGTTTGTTTAACTTTTCTTTTCGACAGCGTGATGCTCTAACCTTCCTCCTGCTTTTACTCTGTAAACACTGCGTTGCTTTAATTATCAGCGTAGAGAGCTCCAAGAACAATAATTTCCAGTGCGCTGCCTGGCCCGGTGCCACTGGTGTTTCACTGGAACAAACGGTCATTCATTTTGCAACACTTTTGAACCAAAATGTTTACATCACACGTTTAGCTCCACGTGGTGGGGTGGGGAGAACAGGAATATTTTTGCAACACTTTAAGTTATGAGTGTTCTGAAATCTCTTGGCATGAGCAATATAAATTGTGGAATAGCAGCGAGTGTTTGTGCTCCATAGGGGGAAGGTGTCAGGGATTCTTTGCTGCTGGGCTGAGGCAGGGAACGTGCTGGAATTGGGTTTTTCTCTCTCTCTGCAGAAGGTTTCCTTAAATAATTTACCCTTTTCTACAGTCAGGTCTTGCCTACCTATGATAGCTTGGATGAGCCGTCTGTTAAAATCATGAGCTCCATATTTGCTTCTTCCCTAAACGTGGTCACCACCTTTTACATTACGGTAAGAAACTTCCCCTTCTCTTTCCTTGCCAGAAGTCACGCTCTGGAGGGGCAACAGGGATGATGATTTATCCTCAGCTGGGGCCGGTTCCTGCTTATCTGTATTTATTCTGCAAGATAAGTCATTTTGCTGAATGCAAAGTTAGACGGGAGATGATGAACCGAACAGTGCAGGAGGCATTTGGAGAGACCAAATTTTGAGCGAGGCACATTTCCTTGGGCAGAGGCAGAGCGGAGACCCAGCTCTCCCATGTGCATCGGCCTGCTGTCTGCCTTCCAGGGCCCAGCCTGCAGCTGCCCAGAGTTCAGGAGAGCTGCTTTCAGCCTGTTGCAATTGGAAAGACGTGAAGGAAGTTATGCCTCATAAAGCACCAGCTAATAAAACCGAGTTAATAATTCCTGGGAAGAGCCTTACCCTGTGAGCTGGGCTGCTGCGGGGAATCGTTACGGCCCTTCCTTTGTGGGAGGGGGCCGGTCCCTGGGCCTGGCAGCAGCAGAGCGTCTCTGCTCTGTGTCACGGGCAGTGGCAGTGTTCCCTCGCTGCAGCGTCCTCCACAGAAGCCCCCTGTATTTAGTGAGAAATTGCCTCTGCTTTTAGGAAGGTCCCACTGTTCGTTAACCACCCGTCTCGGCTTCGGGGGGTGCCGCTGGGGCTGCTGGCAGGTTGGCCGTGGGGTGGCCCCACACTCCCTCCCTGGCCGGCCGGTCCTAACTCACGGGAGGTCGCTGGCCTCCACCTTTTGTGAAGAGCTGATATAAATGTGTTCTGGAGTCAAACCCCGCCGCTCACCTCCCCTCCTGCCGGACAGGTGGGCTTCTTTGGCTACGTGAGTTACACTGAAGCCATTGCTGGGAACGTCCTCATGAACTTCCCTTCCAACCTTGTGACGGAGATGATTCGAGTGGGATTCATGATGTCGGTAGCTGTGGGGTTTCCGATGATGATTCTCCCCTGCAGACAGGCGCTGAACACCCTTCTCTTTGAGCAGCAGGTAAGATCCTCTCGTGTGGCCAGGAGCAGCTGGCTGCCTTGGTGTGCACCTTTGAAACTCGCTTTTTGAAGGATACGGTGACTCTGGCTGCTGCTGCCGACCTGGGCTACAAACGTGCCTGGTTCTGTGAGGCTCCGTTGACCGCTGCGTGTTTCTGACCTGTGGTAGGTACTCGCTACCCAGAGGGACGGGCCCTCAACTGGCAGTGAAAGCGCCAGTGCCTGGTGTGCGGTGGCGGTGCAGCAGGAGGCCCGTGGCAGTCTGTCAGTCCCGCTCCACAGAACGGTTCATCTCTGGTGCTTGGAGGCTCTGGTCCTCTCGGTGGAGGAATGTCGTGGGCAGGAGTGCTGGCGCTGCGAGCCTGCAGCCTGCTGTTGCTCTGCTGCACCCCGCGTCCCGTGGCTGCTCCTTCGCTGCTCCCCCGGGGAATTTGGCTCTTGCGCAGAAGTGTTACACAGTTCAGTCGGGATGCCTCTCCCCCTCAGAAAGAGGGAGAAATGTGCTCTTGGAAACAGAGGAGCCTCCTGATTTCCTGCTGCTCCAGCTGGCATCCTTTTGCTGGCCAACTCGATCTTGCTTTGCATTTAGCTCAAGCTTCTTTTCCTGGCCTCAGAGCCCAGCCCAGCCTCACTTCTTCTTGCTTCTGTGTGTGCCTGCTCACTTCTGCTCTTTCATTATTATTCTCATCCTTGCAGCTCTGTCGGTAGCCCCCTGAGCAGCCCCCTCCCCGCCGGGCTCAGGTGTCCCCTGCCTCCAGCGCCTCCTCGGGCTGTTTGGCGCTGGTCTGGCGCAGAAGCGTGCGGTGGAACAGAGCACTCTCCCACACGTTCACCTTTCCCAGGGTCAGATCTTCAGACAGCCTTTGTGACTATAGTTGGTCTGTCTGATTCAGACTGTGAGTCCCTTGTGGCAGTAGCGTGTTCTCCTCTGTGTATTGTACGGCACTAGGCATGCCGATGGTATTCAGTAAATAACAGTAAGAGATTGTGGGAATGTTCTGAGGCCTTTGTGTATCTGCATAAATAGCAACCTCTTAGGGCAGGAAATAAAACTTGAGCAATTTATAGCTCTAAATCCTGCCGCTTCTGCCTGTGAGAAGCCCCTGGCTCTTTTCTCACGTCGGGAGGGCCTGAGGGATGGGGAAAGACAGTTGGTGAAAGCCAGTGGGTGCAGAGGAGTAAGCGCTGGAAACGTGTAGGAGGGACTTAGTTCTCGCCTGGGCTCTGCGTGTTGCTCTCTGGGCTCTGAACCTGTCACTTTGCTTTTCTCTCCCATCTGTGCGGCCAGGAAAGCGGGGACTCGCTGGTTCTGCAGGGCACGTGGGTTTGCCGGGTCCTCGGCACCTTCTGCTCGGAGGGTGGGGATGGGATGGGAGGCGGGGGGCATCTGGAAACCCTCCAGTGTCAGCAGCTCCTCAGAAGCACTGATGATGCTCTCTGCCTTTGTGTGTCCAGCCGGGCTGTCTTCTGCCAGGTCGGAGGAGCTGGTACGCTCCAGCCCTGCTCCCAGCCGTGTTAGGGGACACCTTGCCGTTGCCAAACCAGAGCTCTCCCCCCGTGACCGTTCTCTCCGCTGCCTTCTCAGCTGCGCCGCTTTCTCATGCCCTTGGCCTTGGGGCCGCCCGCTGAGGCCGGGCAGCGCTGGCACAGGGGTTTGGGCACAGCTGTACGGTTCACGTTTGGGGCAGGAGGGAAACGGCAGCTTTGGCTTCGTGCCCCCCAGCCCTCTTGGTTGGAAGGTCCAAATGCAGTTGAGTGTTAAAACTGCTCGGCCAGGTCTGACTGTCCCCACTGGCGTTCACCTCTGCTGAGACCGTAGCGCGGAGGTGAGGAAGCTGCTGGAGCCCACTGGGGTAGCTGCGTAGGAACCGTGGGGCTCTGGTGCAGGAGCTGAACTCATTCTCCCCCCAACTCTTTCTCTTCCAGCAAAAAGACGGCACCTTCGCTGCCGGGGGTTACATGCCCCCGCTGCGGTTCAAAGCCCTGACGCTGGCTGTTGTGTTTGGAACCATGGTGGGAGGCATCATGATCCCAAACGGTGAGTGAGGAGTTGGGGGCGAGGGCTGCTTCCTTGGCCGCTTTCTCTTTTACGGTCTCTTTTCTTTGCTTTTCTGGGTGGGGTGGCCAGGCTCACCGGGCTCGCACCCCAGCCTGCCCGGGCGCTCAGACAGCCGCCACGTGCTGCTGCTCTGGCTGTCCTGGAAGAGGGGCCTTTGCTGACTTCTCCTCCTCTTCTTTCCCAGTGGAAACCGTCCTGGGCCTGACAGGTGCTACGATGGGAAGCCTCATTTGTTTTATCTGCCCGGCTCTTATTTACAAGAAGATCCACAAGAACGCACTTTGTTCCCAGGTCAGTGCTGGTGCCGCTTGACGTCCCCCTAAGCCCTCCGCGCAGCCTGGGAATGTGGTTAATTTGGCTGCAGCAGAGAAACTGCTCGGCGCCTCCTCCAGCCTCCCCTTCCAGTCTGCCCAGTGCAGGTGGGAGCTGTTCTGGTCGGCTGCTCTGAGCGGCGTTGATGGGCGTGTGGGCAGCGGAGGAGGTGCTGGCCCAGTGCATGGCCTGCCCCACGCTGGAACACCGGCTCTTTTTTCCCTTCCGGCAGCCAGTGAAGCATTATTTGATGCATAAAATGCTGCTTGCAGTCCGCCTTCTGGTGGGTTTCAGGTTCTGTAGCTGCAGGACGGGAAATCCAGGCAGCCTGTAAAACCTTCACGGGCCTTACGTCCTAACCTGCCTGGGCTGGGTAAAGTAAACACAGTTCCTCAGCGATGCGGTTCGTGCTGCTGACCTTCAGCTTTCTGGTTTCAACCAAAATAATAATAAAAAGGAACACACACGTAGAGGTGTTGCTCCAGGAACTGATTTTTAAAAAGCTGGGGTCGTTCAGAGGCTATTAGAAATTTAGCTTTTCCTTTCGCGCCGGTTTGAATCGGCCTCCTCGGGGACTGAAACAAAGTGGCTCTTTGCTGGGCTTGATCTCTCATTCTGCAAATACTGTGCTTTTGTGGGGCTGAAATTAGCGTGTTTTGTTTTTTTCTAACAATAACGTAATCCGCTGCCTTTTAGCAGGCCTCTGCCCCGGCATTACCAGTCACGACAGTGCTGGTCTGGGAATAAGGTTTTCAGCAAACTGCGGAGTCAGCAGGGGGAGAGCACGACATTTTTGTGGGTCCTACAAAACTAATGGCTTTTCTGCGTTTAATGACTTGTGGCTTTGCAAATGTACATGAAGGTTTTAAGCAGCGTGGGGTTTTTTTTTCCTTTCCCCATGCTTTCTCTGACGCAAGGAAATAGTCCAACTTTCCAGCTTTCGCTCTGAATTCTGACACTTTGGTCCTGACTTCTTTGACTGAAACCCCAAGCAGGAGTCTGAATGCCAGCCTGGATTTTTCAGGGAAACAAAGAGCACTTTCAAGAATTGCTTTCTATTCCAGCCCAGCCAAAGCGTTTCTCTGCACTTAGGATGTGCTGAGCTCTCAGAGCGGCTGCCCGGAGGCGACTGTCAGCTGCCCGGCGCTGAACACTGGGGCCCTCACAATGCTTGACCTGAAACGCTGGTCACGAGGCTGGGGAAGATGTTTGTCCTGCAGAAATCCCCACAAAGGAGCAGGGGCTTATCTAAAGCATCAGCCCCCAGGTTACCCTGGCGTTTCAAGGGGCTGGTAGCAAGCTGTCCAGCCGTCTCTTGAGTGATCCATCGCCTGTCAAGTGTGCATATTTGCTTTGACCGATGCTCTGAAGTGCTGCAGCGAGGGCACACCTGCCTTCGGAAACGCACGAGGCTGCGGAACGCCTCCCCGCCCCGCTCTGGAGCCGAATTCTGGGCCCACCCTCTCCTTGTTCCTCCAGGTCTTCTGCAAAGACTCATTTATTCTTTCCCTGAAGCTCCGTCTTTGGTCTCCTCCTTCATTCCTGCTTTTCTTTGATCAGGCACTCCACTTCATCAAAATATGCTCCTGTGGAAAGTGGCAGTCAAGGGGAAGAAGGAGGGGGCCCTGGGCATAGCTGTTCCTCCCCGCTTTTCCCTCTCTGAGCAGTGTACACATGTTCTCTCTCCCTACATCATCTTCAGCTTTCTTCCAAAGCAGCAGACCTTCTCAACACCAGCTCTTACCCTTGCCTGAATTATCCTGGTGCTTGTGGTGCTGCTGAGACCTGGCTGCTTTATTGGCCCCACTCCGGCATCCGGCAAAGCCCCGCGTCGGGCAGCTGGTGCGGTAGGAAGTTCAGATTTACCGAGCTGGGAAGATGGTGCAAGCTGAGGCTACAGAATGAGGAAGCTGCACTAAAAGTAGTGAAAAGGTTCCAGGGGGGAGGGATATGGGCAGTCCCAGATGTTTGCTGGCCAGCAAAAAGCGCGGGTGGCTTCCTCCAGCGCGTCGTGAGCTATCGCAGGCGCTGGTCGGGCGGCCGGGGCTGGCCCGGCAGCTTGGGCTGCGCGGGGTGGCTCAGGTGACGGGCTTGCCGTGTCGGGCGGGCGATCAGGTAGCAGAGCGGTTAAAGAGCTTGAAGCCAGGCGTGCAGCGCTGCGAACGACCTGGGGAGAGCCTTCCCTGGCTTGTGGTTAAGCGTCGGGCCTGTTCCTGTAAAGGCGTGGGTCCTCGCGCGGCTGCCCGCCGGGAGCCGTGCGCGGGGGGCAGCGCGGGGTCTGGCAGAGGGCCGCTGAAGGTCGCGGGGAGGTCTGTAAACAGCGTTTGACTTCTCACAGGAAGGTGTTGGCTTCCCGGTGTTGACACAAGCCCGTCCGAGAGGCCCCTCCTAGGGAGGCTGGCGTTGCTCTTGTCCCAGTTGGGGAAGCTGCCGAGAGGCTGCTGGAGGTCAGGAAGTGACCCCTCGGTCTCGCTGCTGTGCGGATGGAAAAGAGATTTCCCTCTGCCCTCCCCTGGCAGCGCGGTGGCCAGCGCACCTTCGCCGCAGGCGCTTTCGGTCAGCACGGCCCTTCAAACGCAGTGTCTCTGTGGCAGCGCGGTGGAGGAACCCGGCAGTGACCGGGGCTCTGCATTCCTTCGCCGTGACTCCGTCCCTCCGAACGCTCGGTGTCCAAAACAGCAGGGTTTGGAGGATGTCGTCACTCCACACAAATGCAGTGTTTCTGCTTCCCGCTGGTGGCTCAGGCGTGGCTGGGGGAGACGGTCTGAGCTGCTGGCACTGCTGTACAAAGTTCGAGTTATCTTCTGGGAGGAAGGCCGGCCGAGGGAGAGCGACCAGCAGAGGAAACGGCCGCGTAAACTTCCTGCCCTGGATTCCCGTCCGTGCTCAGAGCGCTCGTCTCGGGAGACAGGCCCTGGCCCTGCTGACCTGCCTGCTGGAGAAGGCTGCAGCTGCGGGGGTTTGCACATCCTGCTGCCATCCGTGTTGAGAGGCGCTCTGGAGAAGGGGCTCTGCTCTCAGCGAGTTCGCTTTTCGGAGGGGTGGCACAGATCCTGCCTGCGGGACCGGGCCCTGGCCCGTAACTGCTCTGCAGCGTTGTCCCTCTCCTCGCTCCGGGTTCTCAGCGCTTCAGCTGGATGCTTTGGGGGGAGGTGGCTCCTCTACCTGTGCTTGGTTTCTTGAGCCGCCGAGTCCTTGCACCCCACGTTCCTCTTCCTTCGATTGCCACATGAGCCTTGGTGGTCCCCTGAGTACAAACTCTGCCTGGATTTCCGTGTCATAAGTATCTCCATGGAATTAGGCCAAGTTGTGGACCTCTTTATTCTGATCTTCGGTTGCTGACGGGGTAGATGAGGAGGAGGTGTGCTGATGGGGGGAGCTGAAGGTGAGGGACGGCCGCTGGGTCACAGGCAGACCAGCCTGTGGGCTGTTCGTCGGCCGCCACGTGTGCCCCTACCCACTGCTCTGGGGAGCTCACAGATGAACTCCAAATGTTAAACAATCAAAGGGGTTTGAATCCAAGGCATTCGAGCCGGTGGTTCCCCACCAAGATAAGAAACAACAAAAATCCTTTTAAAACGTTTAATATTTTCAGCCGTTTCCTACAGCTCCCTTCTCTCCCACGTTGCTCCTAGTTCCTGTGGCACCAGAATAGATCCTCTTTGTGGAAACTCTCTTCCTCTCTGCTGTTGTTTCTGGAAAACGCCAGAACAGCCTTCCAGTCGCAAAGAGCGTTTCTGCCGGGGCCGTAGATCGCGTGAGGGGAGGAAGTGGACGTGCTCCACGCTGAGGGCAGCGGCGGCAGGGACCTGCTGACTCCGCTTTTGGCCCGAGCAGGATGGCAGGATGTCTGCTCTTTGTGCACCCGCACAGCGAGGCGGGGAGCAGATTTTACTTCTGTTTCCTTTGCAGCGTCTCTAAGGTCTCTGCGCCCTGGCCGCCCTGCTCCTTGCTGGAGCTGCTCCGCGTCCCACCAGCCTTTTCCTTCTGGAGGCGTCTGTCTGTCTGCAGGGCTGCGCTGAGAGCGGGGTCTCCTGGGCCTGACCCACATTTCGGGGCAATCTGCCGCAGCGCGAAGGAGGAGAGGAAGGCATTAGCCTCTCCTCCCTCCCCTGGGGATGCCAGTGTTTGAACGTCTCCTTTCAATTTCACTTCTCCCCTTTATTTTCAGTGTTCTGCCTCCGGCAGCTCCCGGCTGTAGCAGTGGTCCCCTGGAGCTGTTCATGGCTGTTGCACACCGAGTAGCATCCTTTTGTTTTGCTTTTTTGTGAAGTGAGATGTAAATGCAGCGGGGTAAGGATTCTGGAGGAAGAGGATGAGTCCCACAGGATGTCCTCTGGTGAGCTGGTGTCCCAGCCCGAGCCAGAATCATCCGTACTGGGTGTTGCACCCCTCTGTACCGGGGCCGGGCAGCTGTGTGGCTGCACTGGACGGCAGCAGGATCGCCTACCAAAGCGGCAGGTTTCCTTTCGGATCGAGACTTTTACAGGATGGCCTCACGCCGCACGCGTAGCAAGTTGTTCTTGTTCGACGCGTGGTGGAAAAAGCGGTGCGCTCCCCTCAGTGCGCACGTAGCAGGAGCGGGGATGGGAACCGGCGAAAGGCGGAGGAGAAGCGGTGGTGTGCTGCCCGCAAGCGCCGAGCGCTGCGCAGGGCGGCCGCGAGGCGCGGAGAGGGTGCGGTCTGCAGCGTTGTCTTGGTTCCGCTGCTGCTGTGTGCAGAGCTGCAGAAATAAGCCAGATCTCTGGTGTTTCAGAGAGCATAATGTACTTTGAAAAAAAAAAAAAAAAAAAAAGAGGAGGGGAATTGCTGCATCGTAAATACCAATTTGCTGCAAACTTTCAGCTTCCCAGCATTGCAGAGGCGTTTTCTGTTTTGCATGTGATGTTTCCTGTTGCTTCCATGCTCTGTGGTGAAAAGCAGTTTGTGGCAGACGCGGGTTTCTAGCCGAGTGCCGCCTCTTTGCCTGCTTCCTTCAGCACAGGCTCTTGCAGCTTTCTCCTGCCAGTCAGTCAGCGCTGTCGACGCGCTGACGCGCAGACCGGGTTCCAGGAGAAGCCCTTACGGTGACAACTGCGGTGATGAACTAGGTACAAATAAGACATTAGAGTTCAATTGAATCTCCCCGTTGTCGGCCGGCAGCCCGTCGGCTCGGCCCTTTGAACTGGCCCCGCTCTCGTCTGGAGGAGCGGGCAGGCGTTCGGCAGCCCCGGCACCGAGCACGCAGACGCTCCCCTGCCGCTGCCGCGCATCGTCTTGCTTGTCCTTCTCAAGTTACTCCCTGAATTGCTAGCGCTCCTAGAGATTTTTTTTTTTTTTTTTTGTACCATCAAAGGCAGAGAGTTTTTTATTCTTTCTCACAGCTCATGTGAAATTGGATCCTTTTAGATCAATTTATCACCAGATAATAAGCTGTAGAAACGCTCTTTTTGTTGGTGGCCACTTTTTGAGTTAGGGAAATTCATGGAGCACTTCCCTCCACAGGATCCAGATTCTCTCTTTCTGTCTTTATTCTGTTTGGTCCCAAGTTTCCAACCGCTGGCCACCAGGACTTGCGTGTGGACATCTTATTCTTGCTCTCAGAAAGAATTCTTGAACAGCTCCCTAGGCTGTGAGCAGGTCAGGCGCCTTTGTTCTCCACCAGACCTGATTTCATGGTGTTCTGCTGGAGCTGCTGGAATACCAGGGAGTGAGGCTTTGCAGCTGGGCTCGTCTGCCACGTGCATTTTTCTATCCTGACATGCTGTCCACTTGCTTCCGAGCCCTTCTGACACAGGAGTTGCCTTTCAACACCTTCCAGCGTCTGAAACTCTCCTTGGTATGTCTCTACATCCAAATACAAACCGCAGCCAAGAGCTACTGGTTTTTCTTCCTCGCCTCTTAAATCCCTCTCCTCTCCTCTCCCTCTTATTGACGGGTGTGACTGCGCTGAGCTTTGAATTGTGCGGAGACGCTGTTTGCCTGAAGAGTGCCGCGTGGAGCGGTCCCGTTTGTTTTGCTGTGCTAACTGACGCTCTGGCACCTCACGCAGATCATACTGTGGATCGGCCTGGGGATGCTGGTCATCAGCACCTACACCACCTTGTCGGCGACGGAGGACACCCCTGTGAAGACGGAAGTGGTGGGCTTGGAGCACCTGGATGGAGAGGAGAACAGGATTGAGCAGGATGCAGTCAAAATCCCAGGTATGTGTCTGCTTGAGTTGTGCTTCCCAGCCCTGCTCTCACCTCCCCCTCTTTGGAAAAAGAAAATTTTTTTTTTTTGAAGTGTGGTGGAAGCAGAGTCTTTTCCAGGCAGCTCTGTGCATCTTCGCAGCATCCTGGGGACTTTTCCCAAGAAAGGCTGCAGTTCTGCCTTTGGAAAAGCCCAGTGCAAGCTCTGGTGGTACCTTGTTGTTCTTTTGGGAAGGGTAGAGTGCGGGGTTTGGGTTCCCCATAAGGACAAAGCACGGATCTTCCCATTTGGGGCAGTAAATGCGGCTCTGTGAGAACAACCCCGCGACGGCTCCGCGCTGGCCACCTGTACGAGGGGCGCGAGTGGCCGCACAGGGCCGCTTTCACCCTGCTGCCAGCGCATTGTCCGCGCTTCCAATAACGAGCCATTCATTGCGCTCAAAGGTATGTAAATTTATGGGCACCGACTTTTTTCGGTTGTGAGGATATAAATTTGGATTTGGTTTTAGCTCTGACAAAGCCTGTGATTATGCCTCAGCTTTGTTTACTGGTTCACATTATTTATTATTTGTTTACTGGGGCCGTTGATGGAATTACGGCCGATCCCTCCCTTCCCCAGCTGCAGGCCTGCCTTGCAAGGCCATCGCTAGCAGGTGTCGCGTGACCCTGCGCTGCCCCTCATCTGTGGCTGTGTCCTGTTTCTTTATTTTATTTTTCTTTGGTTCTGCTCGTGCTTTTTTTTTTTGTTGTTTTTTGTTCTTCGTGGGGCCTTGAAATATCCTCGCAGAGATTGCGAACGGAAGCGAGAAAGGGGCTGTCTCTTCTGGAGATTATCCTCCCTCCTGGTTGTTGGCTGCGTTCCTGCCGAGCAGCTTTGAGTGTCTCCGAGACACCGGTGCTGCCGCCGATAACATTCACTCCTGGGTTGCTCCGTCCCTGGCAGCGGTGGGGTTTTACGCGTTTGTGCTCACGGTTCACCCCAGGCGCGTGTGCCTCCTGAAGCACTAAGATGCCTGTGAACTCGGAGCAGAAGATGCTCTCAATCCCTTAATTGTGCGCACTCAGCAGGGCTGGGAGGAGGGATACGATTGAATTCTTCCGTCTTGGTTAATTTTGGAGCAGTAATGGCCAAAGAACAGCTGCTCGTTTCAGGAGGAGTCGCTAATGACACGTGTTCTGGTGACGGGGAAAATAAAAAAGTCCCATAAAAGATGGTGTCTGCCGGAGTTTGCTAAATCTCTTCTCCACTTCTTCTCCGCATGAACCAGGGTGGCGGAGCAGGACGCCTGTGTCTAATCATCGCGGAGCGCAGCGGCTCGTCGGTCGCCCTGCCGTACTCGCCGCGTGTGCCCGGAGCTTGCTGGCTTGCGGCGCTTGCTGGCTTGCAGTACTTGCTGCTGGATTAGATAAGCCAGCCTGGGAGGAAGGCGCTTTGAGTGCCCTGGGTTCATAAACTTCCCAGGAGGAGCTGTGCAGCTCCCAGCGCGCTGATAAGCGTCTGCCCGGGAAAGGCGAGCTGCCCTCCGAGTCCGGCGTGGTGCCTTTTGTCCCTTTCGTAGCGGGCTCTGCCCCGGGGAGCGGAGCCTGGCCTGGCTGCTCCATCCCCTGGGAAGCGGAAGCGGGAGGTGCAGGGGGAGATGGAGCTGGCAGAGGAAGGGGGACGAGGACCTCGCGGGGCGGCCGGTGCTGGGGGAGCGATGGTGGCTGGATGCGGGGCCGCCCCGGGAGAGCGGCTGCTGCGAACCGCCCGGTGCCTTGGACCCGTGCCTCCCTGTGCCTCCGCAGGATGTCGGCTTGACTAGCAATGAGAGGCGTTAAATGGTGCCCTTTTTCCCCCGCCGCCGCTCCCCCCTCATCCTCGCCCGCCTTGTTTTGCGGAGGCAGGAGCCAGCAGCTGCATCCTGCCATTCAAGGGGCGCGCAGGATGCGGGCTGCCCCCGTCACCTGGGTGCCCTCCTCGGCGCACATCTGGTTCGTATTCCTCGCACGGGGCTTTCGCAGAAGCGCAGGGCACCGGCGGCGGGCGCTCGGCCCCTTCCCTGGGCGGAGGGAGCCTCCCTGCCCCTTCCCCGCGTCCCCCCGGCCGGGAGCTGCCCGGCCCCGGCAAAGCCGGGGGCTTGCGGGGGCCTTTTCCAGTCCTGCCTTCGCCGCCTGCCTTCGGCCCGTCAGCGTGCGCGAGGAGGTTTATTGGCCTCTTTGATGTTGCGGAGAGCAGAACTGTGCAGACTTTCATTAAAGCCCTGCCCCGTGGGCCGGGGATTACGGATATTAGAACATTGCCCTTTTATGTGCGCACGTATTGACCAGCGAACTCCGAGCAGTGTTTTTACTAACGACACCCGCGCGCCCATTACAGCCCCCGCCTGTAGTGCTTGAGGTTTACTGTCAGCAGCTCTTTGGGAAAGGTATAAAACCCCTTTCAGAAGCGTTCTGCCGCTCTGTGCAGCGTGTGCGCCTGTGGTAAAAGGTTGCTAAGCTGCCTGTGAAAGCTCATGAAGGCAATTATCCATTTAAAAAAAAAAAAAAAAAGCTAATTAGGCAATTTCTCTCCGTATTTGAAAGCACCCTAGAGGGTCTCATGGGGTGGATTAAGATTTTGTAATATTTTTCAGCTCCTTACTTGATCATTGCTGCTTCATTTTCTCTCTGCGGCGTTGCGCAATGCCGGGTAACAAAGACCTGATTCATGCTCCTTATGCAAGAGTGCGCTTTCCCCGCTGCCCCCGGGAGCCCGCGCGCTGGGGACCCTTCTCCGTCCACCCTGTGTCCCGCGGGGACGTGGTGGTCTGTGTTACGTGGGGCAGAATTGGGGTCCGCGTTTGCCTTCTCCGCTGGCTGCCGGCGTGCTGCCGAGGGCTGCTCCGTCCCCGCGCCACGGCACGCGGCCGCCCCCGAAGAAGAGACCTGCGTGGCGGCGGGCTGCGTCCCTGCCGGCGTTGTTGGCCCGAGCGGCCCCGGACGCGTGTGAGCCGTGGATTGCGCGCCGCTCCTAATAGCTGCAGGAACAGCTTGGCGCTGCCGCGGCTCGCCCCGGCGCTTTGTGCCAGCCAGCTTTTAATAGTGCCTGTGACACAGAAAAGGAGCTCAGCCTCTGGTAATTTGGGTTCGCCTTGACTGCTGGTGCGTCAGGAGACAACTGTGAACTAATTTCAGTGATGCCATTCGATAACCTTGTGAAATCTGTAACTGTTTCGGGGGCAGGGGGGCTCCCCGAGGCGCCGGGGGGGCTGCGTGGGGCTCCCCGGGGAGGGCTGCTCCCCGCCCTGCGCGGGGCCGCGGGGCTGCTCGGTGCGTTGGAGGGCAGCCGTTGCCCCCGTCCCTCCGCCCCCGCTGCCCCCGTCCCTCCGCCCCCGCTGCCGCTTCCTTTCCCTCAGCACCAGGCTGTGGATCTTGCTTCGTTTCGCCGCGCTGAAGCGATGTGAGTCTGGAGCTGGCCCGGCACGAGCAGGTTCCGAACCCCTCGGCCGATGCTCTGGACATCGCTCGGCAGCACGGAGAGGGTGGCGGCTCCCTGAGCTCCCCGTGCTGTCCCTGGGGCCCGTCCCGCTGCCTCTGCCGAGAGCCGGGTGCGCGGGCGCAGCTTTTGGCTCCGGTCTCTGCTGCGGTGGATGAGAGCGATAGGAAAGCCGTGTGAGGAGGGATTTAGTGCCTTTCTGGGACCATCGCTGCTCTCCGAACCGGGAGCAGGGGGAAGGGAAGCTTTTAGGTTGCTAATCATGAAATTTTATTGCAGCCTGGAGAGGCAGTTGGCAAACCACAACACATAGGCGCGCGCACGCACGCACAAATCAGTTGCAGAACGCCCTGGCTTCCCCTCGCCGCCTCGCGACGGGGAGAGGGGCTGCTGAGAGCGTGGCGAGCCGGGGCGGCTGGGCAGGGCCCGCCGGCGGCAGCGGCTGCGCCGGGGCAGAGCGAGCCCTCCTGGCGCTGCCCGAGGCCCAGGTCCCCTTGCTGGAAGCCAAAAAGCTTTTACGGCCTCTCAGCCCGCGCCGGTGAAGTCCAACGCCGCTCATAAAACACGAAGAGGCGCGGCGTTACTGTAACGCTCTCCGGAGGGACCTGGAGGGCGACTAGACAGAGCGATTATTACACATCCTGAGCAAAATTGTTCTCTGCAAACCACACAGAGCCCCTTACAGATCTCCATGCAGCGTGAGAGGTCGTTAATTCACGCCCTGATGATGAACTTAATTTTGTTTCCTGCTGAGCAAATGACGGCTTAGAGGCAAGTTTGTCTTATTATGGTGTGGAGGCTTTTATTTCTGTTTGTGTTTTGGTCTTTTCTTGCATTGTTTGCAGAATACAGACCGTGCGTCCGCCTCCTGATTTACAACTGATGCTTCTCTCGGCCGCGGGGCCTCCCCCAGCCCCTCGGTCGTGTCCCGGCCCCTTTGGGGGTTTCACCTGCCGCGGGGTCCTCTGGCCAAACCCTGCGTGCACGCAGAGGTCGTTCTGGTTTTAACTCCTCCATTTCCCACATGCCTGGAAAGCTTCCCCCCTCCTTTCTTTTTATTTTTCCCTCGTGAACACCCTTGTGCTGCGTGGCCGCCTCGGGTCAGATGGGAACGGCTCTCCCCGCGGCGCGGTTCCCTGGACCCTCCGGTTTCAGATGCGCCGCGGTCTTCTCCGAGCGCAGCCATGTCCTGGCTTCATGAACCAATTAACGAAAAACTTTCCTCCAAGAGAGTAAATAGCTTTTTGCTGCGAGGCCAGAATTTAGCTGGGAACATCCGCAGCCGTGCGGAGCGCTCCCCTCCCCGGCCTCAGCCTCCTGCTTCCCAGGGCCCCCGTCCAGCGCTGGGCACTGGTTCCTCCAGTCCGTTTTTTCCTGAAAGGAGGAGCGTCCCGCCGTGACTTGCTGAACCCTGGGAAGCCCCTCAATGGAGAGGGGGACCCTTGGGTACTGGAGTCTTAATTTCTCAGAAAATCCGAGTCCTCTTCCCCTCCCACCGCTGTTCCCCAACCGAAGAAGCTCTGAAAGCCGGCCAGCCCCAGCGCACGTCCCTTGACTGGGCGTGGAGCTCTGGGCCGGAGCGTCCAGGTTTCTGGAGAGGCGCTGGGTCCTTCTGGCACGGATCCCTCTGGGCCAGGATTCTGTACTTATTTTGTTGTTCCCCCCCCTCCAACTGGGGTAAGGCCCACGCAGCTGAAATTGTGGCAATCTCCTCTTTCCCATGAGTTCATCTTGTAATAAATCGCACCAGCCCTGCGGAGGGGGAGGAGAAAATTGAAAGATGTTTATAGAATTAATTCCCCAAAGGAAGTTGCATGGGGGAGGGCAAATGGGGGAAGAGTTGGGAATTTTTTTTTCTGTTACAGAAGATAGTTGTTTTTTTTTTTTTTTCCTCTAGAGTTTGTTGGATGGAAAAAAAATCTGCAGAACAACTTCAGTGCTGGGAAACAATTAGATTTCCTCCTCCGCCGCTCTTCTAAGGAAGCGTTCACTCCCTGTTCGCGCTGTGTGGGTTGTCTTCTGCCACGCTGGGGTCGGGAGGGGCCGTTCCCATCCCGTGGGACGTGCCACGAATTCCACGTGGTTACTCCAGCGCTGCACCCAGTAACTGGTTTGACTGGGATGCGTCTCCTTCTCTTTGAAGGAGAGATGGGGACAGTCTGTCTCCCTCGGGAGTTTCCCCCCCCGTTGAATTGTGCTCCTCAAAACTTCGTGCCTTCTTGCGGCGTTTGAAGGGCTGGGGAAATGCTTGTGCACAAAAAGGAGAGGGGAAAAAAAAAAAAAAAGAGGTTTTGAGCTGCTCTGTGGTGCGTGGTTGGCGCAGGTGGGAGCGGGAGGGCGATGGGGGGCTGTGGCTGGACCCCTCCTCGGTTTTTCCCGGTGCTCGGGGGTCCGGTGCGGGGGAGCCGGGAGGATGCTACCATCTGGCGGCACGCGCTCGCAGCGGCAGCGGCTGCATCCCGGCCCTGCCTCGCTGCCTGGCCTGGCCTTGCCGCTCCAGAAAAAGCCTCTGCAGGGGAAACAAAGAGGCGAGCCCAGAACAAAAGCCCCGGCCCCCCCGTACCCACACCGGAGGGGAAAGAGCTGCTCGGCTCGTGTTGTGTTGCGGCTGACGAAGCAGCTGCCTCGATCCTGCCGGTGGCTGACAGTGCCGCTGCGCGTAACCTCCTGCCGTTAACTGTCCCGCGCTTGCAGACCAGAACCCCGCAGCGGAGGAGGCGGAGGATGACCGCGATAAACCAAAGCTGCTGGACGAGAAGGAGGAGATGGAGCAGCCTCAGATCAAGGTGCCCATGGAGGTACCCGAGAGAGAGGAGGAGAGAGGAAAGCCGGAGGAGAAGGTGCAGCTGGACCGTCCTGACCAAGGTAACGAGGAGCCGGGGGGAAGGGGGGGAGGCTGTGTCGCAGGGCTGTTTCAGACAGAGATCCTGGTCTCTGCTTGTTGCCTCGTGGGCTGACAGTGATGTAGTACGTGATGCTCTTGAGGCTCATTAGGAAGGCAGCCTTCTGATGAGGAAGGAGAGGCAGGGCTGAGGAAGGAGAGGCAGGGCTGGAACAGGGCAGCGGGGAGCTGGGGGTGCTGTGAAGCTGCTGCCTGTTACTTTCCCCCCTCAGTCCCGAGCCCCCTAACCCTGCCTGTCGCCCGCCCTAGGGATCGCCCTGCCCGTGGGGGAAGCGCATCGCCACGAGCCGCCCATCCCGCACGACGAAGTGGTCGTGGACATGGGGCGGGAGCGGGAGGAATCCGATGAGAACAAGCTTGTGCCCGGAGGAGCCAAGGATCGGCTGCTCAAGCCGGCGCTGGAGGAGCCAGCCGCGCTGAATCCTCAGAAAGAGGCGCTTGGCCCGAAACAGGGGAAGGAAGCGATCGCTGAGAACCGGCCGTGGGGAGGGACTGACAAACCCGTGAAGAATCTGAAGAACGTCCCGGAGGTGATGGTGCAGCAGGATGGCAGGCCGCCATACAAAGAGCCGGAGCCAGACAAACAAGCGCTGGAAGCCAAGGCGCAAGCTGCCGCCCCGGACGGCGAGAGGAAGGCCGAGGCTGTAGGTGACAGGGAGAAATCCAAGCTCCAGCTCCCCAGGAAAGCAGAGGAGGCTGTGAACGCTGTGGAGAAGGAAGGTGACCCTGGTAAGCTCCCTGCACAGCGGCTGGTCTGAGCAAACACTGCTCTTGGCCTGTCATCGCCCCGGTGACCGGGCGCTTCGGTTGTTCCTGCCCGCGTCCCAGGGTTTCCTCTGAATTCACGAGACGAGCACGTACGCGTGCACAGCCCCTGCCGCAGCTGCTGGGGAGGAGGAGGAATCTGGTGGCTTTGACAGCGACTACGATATCTGTCAAACAGTTGTTTGCTAGCCTACTAAATGTCAGGTGCCACGCTGTTCCGGCGCGGCTCCCAACTCACCGGGGACGCGGAGCCGGGAGATCTTGACAGGTAACACGTTGCCGAGTGCCCGTCGCAAAGCTGCTCGGAGC
The DNA here is from genome assembly GCA_011801015.1 of Ardeotis arabs. Taxonomy (NCBI): domain Eukaryota; kingdom Metazoa; phylum Chordata; class Aves; order Otidiformes; family Otididae; genus Ardeotis; species Ardeotis arabs. The sequence goes on from JAAGAY010019981.1 coordinate 22,424, forward strand.
CGTCCCTGCGTTTTAATTGGCTGAGGTAGTTAGCGCTGGCTCGCTGCCACCAGTCTATAAGATTGTTAAATATTTTTTTTTATTACTTCCCTTGCAGCCATCGGGTTGAATATAAACTGTGCCGGCTTAGGCGGGGAGGGACAACGCGACGCGGAGTCGTTTTAGAGAACATCTGCTGCCGGAGCGCCCTTATTGACTGCAAAGCTCTGTCGGTCCGCAGGTGAGAAGCAGGAGCTGCCCCTCCCGGACAGAGCGGATCAGCTGGAGCAGAGGGAGGCCCGAAACGCGGAGGAGAAGCAACAGGAGAATGCGGAGAGCAAGTTGGAGGGTGAGCGTGCGTCCGCAGGGCGCGTGGGGAGGGGAAGGTGCTGGGCAGCCCCGGCGGCGCAGGATTGCTCTCTGCGGGAGCACCGTGCCAGCCAGCACCGTTCCTGGCTCCCGCCAGCGCATAGCTGCGGGCCGTGGTCATCTCCGCCACGCAGCGGTCGGTGCCTGTCTCCAGCGGGCTCACGCCTGCGGCGCAGCTGGCGGCTCCACAGCGCAGGGCCGCTCGGGGACGTGAGTCACGCTGGCCCCCGCGCCCGGCTGCTCCCCGGCCGGAGCGCGACGGGAGCCAAACCGTTTGGTTTGGGCGAAACTGGGGGAGCCGGCAGCACGGCGGGGAGGTGGGTGGGCACCACCTCGCAGTCCCGGCGTGGGGCAGACGCCGGCTTTAGCGCACGGGGAGACCTGGGCAGGCAGCCTGCGCGTGCTGCGGTCCCGTGGCTCTTGTCTCCGTGCCAGCCCTTGGCGCTGCGCTCCGAGGTGATGGGCCTTTGGTGAGCGATGGCGGCGGGCAGGCTCCGCTCCCGGGGAGCCTGTCGCCCTCCTCTTTGTTTGGTGGTTACCTCTTGGTTTTCTCATTCATATATTTCCATTCTGCATTGCAATGGGACTTTAAAAACTGAGCGTAAAAAGCTCACGGTGGGTATGGGCCGTGGGGGCTCTTCACACTTCAAGGAGGATGGAGAGCCCTGCGTTTCCGCGGGGTTTCCCGTCTCCGTCCGTGTGGGACTTGCTGGGGATGCTCTCCCACGAGGATGTCACCAGAAGGTGCTCTGGGCTTGTTCTGCTCCTCTGCCCGGCGCCGAGCTTCGTACCCGGCGGCTGGGAGAGGGTGGGAAGGGTGGGAGAGGGTGGGAAGGGCGAAAAGGCGTCGGGGGGCGAGGCGGAGGGCGCGCGGCTCCGCGGGTGCTCTCCGCAAACAGCCGCCGCGCCGGGACCGGGGTTGAGCGCTGCGGCTGCGGCTGCCCTGGGCCGTGTGAACTCGAGTGCTTTCATTTTATAGTTGTTTAAGATGTTTTTCATGACGAGTGCCTGTTAAAATCCAGCCAAAGCGCCGGCTGCGGCCTGCTCTCCCCCTGATCAAAGGAGGAGCCGGGAGATAGCGCTGCCTTTTGTTTGTGAGGAGGAGGTGCACCGCAAATACAGGAATGGCACGCGTTTGCAGAGCCCGCGGTGAGAAACGCTTTGATTCGGCGTTAAACCTTTCCCTGCTGGGTGCTCAACCCAAACATTCCCATGCCGAGCTCCGAGAGCCGCACAGTAGAAAGGACTTCTGTTTTCATTGTTTATTCTGAGCAAAGTGCGAAAAATAAACAGATCTCCAGAAGTCAATTGCTCTCTTGAAACGAGCGGGTTCCCCTCGCAGCCCAGCTTTGTGTCAGCGGGGCGGAAGGGGAATGGCAGGGGCCCTCGGCTAACAGTGCCGTAGGTGAACGGGAAATCTCTCTCTGTAGTCAGCGTGTGGGTGATCGGTGGGACGGGGGCAGTGCTGGAGAGGGGTTTGCCTGGGCAGCATCCCTTCTTCATTTAAACGGCGTTTTCCAGGCTGTTAATTTTGCCGTTGTTTCCTGTGGGGCGCAGTAGTCTAGAAACACCTGGAGTTTTGGGGGACAGCTGGCGCGGGAGGCAAGCGACTCGCAGGTACATCCCCTCCAGATAGGACACGGCACGTCTGGGCGTCTGTCCGGGCGGAGAGCAGGCAGCAGCGCTTCCGTCCGGACCTGGGACGCAGAGCCTGCACCCGCCGCGTCGCTGGCAGGGAGTGAACCGACGTGAGCCGGTCCTGCTCGGCCCGAAGCGCACAGAACCCGTCTGTTCTGTGTGAGCCTGCGGCTGCGAAGGGACGGCGCGCAGGGAGTTCCTCCTCCTGGGCGGCGCGGGGAGCTCGGCTTTGCTGCGGTGACGGCGCGGCTCGGCTCTGCACCGCTGACCGCTGGCACTGCTGCGTGCCAGGGTACCCGGCCGTTAAACCCTTGGTTGCTGCTCGAGGTCCCGACCCTTTCGCTGTGCTCAAAGCCAAAATCTTTGGCGGGATTGTTCGGTGGGTGTTTTCCTGCCGTGGGCCAGGGTAGACCTTCATTGGCGAAGCCGAGAGAAGGGACAGTGGCAGCCTCTCGTCGCTCTGGTGTAACCCAGGACTTGTCCCCTGGAAAGACCCAGCTCGGCGTGTTGGGTCGATGTTTCTGTGCTGGTTTATCCCTCCGTGCGGGTCGTTCCCCTCTGAGGGCAGCTCCCGGTGCTGTGCCTCCTTCCAGTTCCTCCTGAGGCTGCAAAGTTGCCGTTTGTGGCCTTTCCAGGCTCGGTTTAGCTGGGATGAAGTCTTTGCTCTGCATTCGAAGAGGTGATCTAGAGAGCTGCTCCGGGCAGCACCGGGCCCCGCAGGCAGCGTTGAAAGCATCTTCTCTCGTTTGGGCAGCCAAGCCCCTCGCTCTCCACCAACTTCTGCCGGTCCTGTCCTCTTCCAGCTCCCCTCTACCTCTTCTTCATGGCTCTTCCCCCTGAGCAGTTAGTGAGAGCTTGGTTTTCATCTCTCCACCCGAATCTTCCTGGGAGGGCGGTGTCCTGCGCTGGCACGTGCGGTGGTGGGCAGCCAGCCTGGGCTTTTGGCTGCCGCCCTCGGAGGAGGAACGCCGGAGCGGTGCCGCCGTGACCGCTGTCAGCGCCGGCGGCAGAGCTGTGCCGCGTCCTTCCCTCCCTCCCGGCGAACGGGCAGCGTGCAGGGCAGGACTTCCCAGCCCAGGAAAGCCCCTGCAGCCCCTCCGGCGCTGAGAGATGATCAGTGAGGGGTTTGGGTCATGGACTCTTTTTTTTTCTCTCTCTTTTTTTTTTTCCCCTTTTCTAGAAGCGGAGCAGGCGAAACTGCTTGACAACGCTATGCTGCTGCAGGTCATCAAAGAACAGCAGGTACAGCACAAGCAGCTGCTTGACCAGCAGGCAAAACTGCTGGCTGTCATTGAGGAGCAGCACAAGGAGATCCACCAGCAAAGGCAGGAGGAGGGAGGAGAGGAGAAGCCAAAGCAAGGTAAGGACACCGCCAAAGAGCGCGACCCCTCCGGGGGCCGATCGCTGCTCAGAGCGGCTGTGAAATCGGACTGGGAGAGGTCCGCGTCCCTCCGGCGTGCGGCAGGGTCCGTTCCCGCGGGCAGAAGCCGTTCCCGTGTCTGAGCCTGGCGCCGAGGTGGGCAGCCCCGGCCCCTGACCGCGGGGATAACGCTCCCCCCGCGGCTCGCCGTGCTTTCCCACGTGGCTGTTGGTGCTGCGATCTCCCGTCCCCTGTTGTGCGGAACGCGGCGGCAGGAGAAGGGAATCTCTCGCCGTAAGGAAAACCTTTTACCTGTCGTTTCTTGTTCCGCAGCGGAACCGCAGCAGGAGCCCGCTGTGCCCCTCTCCAGGAGCAAGGAGGACGAGGGCCTGGCAGCCAAGCAGGAAGCTGCTGCAAAGCCGCTCGGCAGGGAGCCGTTGGAGCAGGCAGCGCAGGCTGCGGGCAGGCAGGCCGCTGACTCCGCAGAGCAGCGCAGGGGGGCTGCAGGAAGGCTGGAAGAGGCCGGGCACAGGCGTGAGGTTCCCGGGGTTCCTCCCAAGGAGCGGAAGGTGCTGCCACAGGAGAATGACAGAGCTGTTAAAAAGCCAGCGGAGAACTGGGATCCCCTTCACGGGAATGCCCAACGCCTCCCAGCAGCCAGAAACCACCTAGAAAAGAAGCCCTTGGTGGAGGAGTTAGGAGGAGATCGTGAAGCCAAAGCTGGAAGAGACGTCCATGAGAAGAAGAATTCCCTGAAAGCCGTGGAAGCAGCTACAGCTCCCATCCAAAGAGAACAGCTGGGGGCTGCCAAAGTTCAGGGAGTGGCAGGAAGGAGTCTGGAAAGAGACGCAGAAATAGACCTTAAAGCCAAAGCGCGGAGCCAGGTGGAGCCCAAAGACCTGGCAGTGGCGCCGGACTCCTCCAGCAACAGGAACGTGGCGGAGGGCGAGCAGCACCGGCGGGAGCAGCGGAGAGGCGCGGGGGCCGAGGGGGCCGAGGGCGCCGGCAGACGGCAGCAGGCCTCGCAGAGGGACCCGCCCGGCAAGGGGGGGCTGGGGGAGGAAGCTCCCCGGGAGAACGCGGTGGACGCGGCCCGGGACGCGCAGGGAGCTCTGCGGAGCAGGCAGAGGCACGCGGACGGAGGGCTCTCCAACGATGCCGAGAAGAAACCCGGCCCTGAGAACGCTCCTGCCCAAAAGCCTGAGAAGGGAGCGGCCGCCCCGGGGGACCAGAAGCCGGATCACGACGTCAAACCCAACCGGGACCTGAAACTGCAGGCGGACCTGGACCTCCGCCGACGGAGACGGGACCTGCTGCCTCCCCAGGAGGAGGAGGAGGAGGCGGCTGCGCAGGGGGCGGGGGTCCTCATTGGCCTGAACCCCCTTCCAGATGTGAAAGTAAACGACCTCCGGAGCGCCCTGGAGACGCGGCTACACCGAGTTGCGGAGGGGGCTCGGCAGGTGGTCCACAGCCGGCGGATCAAGCAGATGACGCAGGCGGACGAGAGCGCGTGAGCGGGGTGGTCGCGCGCGGTGGGTGGCTGCGGGTGCCGGCCGCAGCGCCAGGCCGGGGAGCTCCCTGGGGAAGGATCCCGTTCACCAGCCGGGTTTTTGGCCGCGGTCGGTGTGAGCCTGCGGCGCTGTGCTGGCGGCTGGGCTCGCACCCGCGGGATCTCCTCGCGCCTGGGAGCCCCGGCAGCAGCTCCCTGGGGAGATGGCAGCCCTGAGCGCGGAGCTCCCGCTGCGCTCTGGCTCCCGGAGGTTGCCCTCCGCCTCGCTTCCCTGCCGGGCCAGCTTTCCAGGGCCTTTCTCCACATCCCGTTCGCATCGAATTGCCTTCTCCGTCCGGCTCTCGACCCCCCTGTCAGAACCGAGCCGCTCGTCCCCCGGTTCCCCTGCCTGCCCCAAAGGTGTCCAGGTTTTGTCCAGGTTTTGTCCAGGTTTTGCCCAGGTTTTGCCCAGGTTTTGCCCAGGTTTTGCCCAGGCTTTGTCCAGGCTCCGTGGGGCTGCGGGAGGAGGGGAGCCGGGGGTCGCGCGGCTCGGGAAGGGCTTTCTTCTGGAGAAGCGTCAGGTCGTGGGCTGAGGACGCTTTGGTGTTTCTGTCGAAGCGGGAGCCGTCAGTCCCGCGCGCTGAGGAGACAGTTGTGGTTTAGGAGCCCGGTTCGGTAGAAACGCTGCCTTAAACGGGCACAACGGCCGCTGTTGTGCTGCCTCTTCTCCCAGGGATTCGCTGGCACGCGCCAGCAATAACGCAGAGCCCGGCTCTCGCCGCCCCCCCCGGGCGCTCAGCTCCCGGCTGCGCTTTCAGGCTTCGCTTCTCCTGCCCAAAGCGCATCATGAGGCCAAACCCGGGGGCTGCCCCCCGCCCCCCGGCTTCGTTTTTCCGCGAGAGGTGACGGATTTGGGAACAGAAGCCGCGGCTGGGAGGGCGGAGCCGGGGCTGGGCTGGAGCGTACCTACCTCTTCGCACGCGGCGCCGTGCAGCGTGTGTTCTGTGTTCCTCCCGGAGGTGTCCGTACCCCGCCCCGCGGGGAAGGGGAGAGCTTTAGGCGAGCCCGCGTTCGTGTCAGGCTCCCCGACAGGGATTCATCCCTTGGATTTGTTTGGTTTTTTTTTGTTTTCACATCCTGACTTGCGAATGTAAGACCTGAGATCCCAAAGCTCTCACGGGGACGGCTGAGCTTTCCCAGCCGGCGGCCTTCAGACCTCGTCACTGTGGTGGTTTTTATATCCCTGTCTCCAGCTGTCCTTGCTGAAGCGGCCCCGGCACGCTCGCGGCCGACGGGACCTCGCAGAGCCCGGGGCGGGTCGTTTCGCGCGGGAGCCTGGGCCGTGAGCCCGTTGCCTGAAGGACGTCGTCTTAATTTCTCGTTAAAGCGACGCTGAGCCACAGGGCAGCAGCCAGGGACTCGGGCCCGCTTTTCCGGGAGGCCCACCCGCGCTCCTTCCCCGCGCCGTGGCCTTACCCCCGCCCCGTCGCACACGCGCGCGCTTCGCCGTTCCGCTGTCCTAAAGCACAAGCGCCGCGGCCGGGACCGCAGCGCCGGGATGGCCGCGGCGGGCTCCGGAGCGTCCGCAGCGGGGAGACGTGCCCGGGCGTTGGCCCCCGCGGCACCCACTGGCCTTTCCGCGGTGAGGGGAGCCAGAGCGGGGGCCGGAGCTGCCCCCTCGCGCCCCTTCTCGCCCGCCAGCGCCTGTCCTGGGCTGTTTGGGCAGCCGGGGCGGGGGGAGGGCAGGGGGGACGGCAGGCTCCCGTCCCGTGTCTGGGCGTCGAGCGTGCGGTGCGAACGCGAAGGACCAAAGATGCCCCTGACGCTCCTCAGCGGCGGGGAGCGGCGCGGTTTCGGGCCGTGCCCCCCACCCCGAGCCGCGCTGGCAGCCGTCCCGGAGACCGCTGGTTCTGGGGGGGCTCGGCGGGAGAGACCCGGGGGGGCTGAGCTGACCAATAAACCAAGCTGAAGCATTTTGATCGGAATTCTCCTTTTTTTTAAACAAAAAGGGGGCGGCGAGCCTCACCCCAGGCGGGCGGTGCCTGCCGCGCGCTGTACCCACAGGAGTCACGCTCCCGAAGGAAAATGAGGGATTTTATGGATTTTATGGATTTTTTTTGGGCGATTTGCTCCTCCCCGCTGCGGGGGGAGGCTGCCGTCCCCCGCCGCCCTCGCGCGCGGGGCCTGGTTTGGGGCAGGAAACCCCCGAATTCCCAAATTTGTCCCGCGGAGGACAATTCACCGAGGGTCGGGGTTCAGCGGTTTTATTCTCCCGCGGCGGCTCCGGGCGGGGCCGCGGCTCCGCGGTCACTTCGGCGTCGCCTTCGCCTGCAAAGAGTCGCGGGGTCAG
>JAAGAY010019986.1:2005-23807 GCA_011801015.1 Ardeotis arabs
ACAGGCCTGTAGTTCCCCGGGTCCTCCTTACGGCCCTTCTTGTAGATGGGAGTCACATCGGCAAGCCTCCAATCCTCCGGGACCTCCCCAGATAACCAGGAGCGCTGGTAGATGGCTGAGAGCGGATCGGCAATCACCCCCTCCAACTCCCTTAGCACCCTAGGGTGGAGCCCGTCCGGTCCCATGGACTTGTGGCAGTCCAGATGGAGGAGAAGCTCTCTAACCGTCTCCACCTGTACCACAGGGGGTGTATTCAGCCTGGCATCCCAGACTTCCAGATTGGGGCATAAAGTGCCCTGAATGGGCACTTTAACACTTTATGAATGGTAGTGTTTGTCCACATTGAAAGGTAAATTTGATTTAAGCTAGAAGTGCAATCGTTAATTATAAGGCGTTGTCCTTGAGATGCGGTGGTAACTGATTTTCTTTTCACTTCAGAGTGTTTCTATATTAAGAAACACTTAACAATAACATCTTTTATGTAACAGCTTCTGTACTTTGCAGGAGGAATGTGGTGTAAGCATCTAGTCTGTCGTAAGTTTGTTCCTTATAGAGGCAGTTTTGCATTACCTAAACAGGTAGGAACAGAGCACCTCTGTTTTTTTGTAATCCCATTGTAAAAGTATTGGACAGGTTAATAATTAAATTAATAAAAATGAACATGTACTTTTTATCTCATGATTGTCTGTAAGGAGCTTATGGTAGAGAATGCAGTCGGGCTATTCACAGCAGGAATTGTGGCTTTCTTCTTTTTACTGAAAAGGTCAGTTGCTTGAAAAATACAGTGAAATCCGATTGAACGGGCTGTGAACACCCAGGCAGCTTCATTTCTCACATGGTAGGAGGGACCATTGCTGAAATCTATAAATCATTGATTAGAAACACCCGTGCATGTTCATAGCAGTACATGTTCTAATAAAATAGATACTCTTTGATTGTCCACGTGAGCATTGGGGTTTTTTTTTAAATAAATTATGCTGATAAGATTTCTGCTTCTTACGGTGCGTTTCTCTGTGGATGATCCTTAGAGCCTGCAGAAGTGCAGGGCTGACTGAAGATGGTGGGACTCTTGGAGGTAAGTCATGAGAGCATACCTGAGCCTCTGAACGTCTTCCCCAGCAGCCTTACTGAGATCACTGAGCTTTGAGATCTCTGCCACAGCTTCAATGAGCAAATCTGGAGCATGGGGCTGAGAAAATGCTGCATTTACCTCTCATGCTCCATGACACTTGACAGCAGCAATTTTGAAGTTGTTTAAATGAGATGCATGACAGCAGAATATAAACATGTTTGGAAAGCAGGCTGTGATGTCATAACTGACCATTTTTTTCCGAAGTTTAATTTTGGACACTTCTGGATACATTAAGCATGTAATTTGCTTCCATTTTTATATCTTTGTGCTCTGTCTCCAAAACAGCATTGATAATTTAAGGACTTGACATGTTTCACACAGCCTCAGTCTCAAGAATTGAGAAATCTTACAGAGTTGGTAAGAAACTCTTTGGAAGGGCCTGTTGTGATAGGACGAGGAGTAATGGTTTTAAAATAGAGGGAGATAGATTCAGACTTGATTAATTTTTTTTTTTTTTTTTTACAGTGAGGGTGGTGGAACACTGGAACAGGTTGTCCAGAGAGGTGGTGGATGCCCCATCCCTGAAAACGTTCAAGGCCAGGTTGGACGGGGCTCTGAGCAACCTGATCTGGCTGGAGATGTCCCTGCTTCTTGCAGGGGGGTTGGACTGGATGATCTTTAAAGGTCCCTTCTATCCAACCCAAACCATTCTATGATTCTATGAACTCTTGGTTGATGGCGAGAAGGTGAGCTAGAACTAAGCCTATTGCTGGCTTACCGTGCCACTAAAATGAAAAAGGCATTATGAACGGTTGAATGTGACCTATGAAGTTTTACTTTGAGAGGAGAGATCACAGATGTTTTTCTGCACAGAACAGTTTAAATGACAGGATATAGATTAAAAAAACCCCAGCAAATAAATGTTTTAGAAGACAAAGATGCTGGTAATAATATCCTTCCTACTTCCCAGCTTGTGTTGTTTTGTCAGTGTTGCTTAATTACTTGTAATGTGTTCATTGTCACATAAGTATTTTACTGGACTGGGAGCGATTTTATTGCAGATTCTCTGCAGCATTTCCTCTGTCCTGTAAAAAGATGAACAGTCGTGGTGCGTATTGGCATAATTTGGAATTCTTTCAAGGTAATTTTAGCCAGTAATGTTCTCGCACACATTTTCCCCTTTCACGTGCACACATGAATCACTTGCATGATCAGACTAATTGTAGTTTTCAGCCTGAAATTACTAAATCGTAGTGTGTGGTGCTCTTTCCGTCAGGCCTGTTGAAAGGGTGTAAACCACCTTTAATGACATAAAAAAAAAAAAGACTAAAGAGGAGGATGTGTTTAGTAACTCCCCTTGTCCTGCAAGGTTTCCTGTTTGTAATCCTTTAAGAATTAAAAGTCTAATGGCAAGTAGTAAAATTCTTTTTATGTAGCGTTCCCACATGCAATTCAGACAACAACCTCTTAGCTTGTAAAAGGAGCAGGGGTTGTGTGCTTTGGATGCCTCACAATGCACCGGTACTGTGGTGCGTTCTTCACCGGGCTTCAGGGGTCGTCTCTGCTTGAAAATTAAACCTTTGTAGAGCGTCTGGGTCAGTCCTGGCTGCCCGTTCCATCGCCCTTGCGAGGTGTTTGCTAGTGAAAGTCACGGCACCATCCCTGCAAGTCCAACAGGTGGTTACTGCTAATGTACATTGTCTGTCTCTTTACTCTGGCCAGAAATGTCCCAGATGTGAGTAATTCACAGCTGCATTTCCAAGGTTTCCTGCGTATAAACCCACTCTCCCGAAGCCCTTGACTCTTCCCTTCACACAGCCTTCCCTGGCAGCCCCTCCGTTTGGTTTGTTCTCCATAGCTGGGATTAATTTGACAAAGAGTAACAGCGTTCTCACCTGGTGATTTACCTCTAAACTTAGAAAAAATATGTAATTTCCTTACTACGTTACATGATTAGGTGGGTTTTTTTTTGGTTTTTTTTTTTTTTTTCAGTATCTGGAAAAACAGTCTCTAAGATCTTACTTGCTAAGAGAACGAGGCAAAGAATCACATCATCGCCCTGTGCTTTTCCCTGGTACCCTGTTTGTCCTGAAACACGGGAAGAGGAGTTGTCGCACCACTTGCAGTGGTGCAAGGCCTTTCCCTTGCTTTTACAGAAAGGCAGGAAAAGATGACAAAATCCTAGGTTAGCAGGGCGCAGAGCAGTACGAGAAGTCTGCTCTGTGTATGTTTAGTGTGAGACGCAGCGTGGGGAACAAGGAGAGCCGTTCCAAAGGGAAAGCTGCAGCACATTGAGGGGGAAGGGGCGGGGGGGTCATCAAGTGGCCAGAATATGTTTCTCTTCCATGTGCTTTCCCTCTGAGTGGACAACAGAGGTAAGGCAGCATTAAAAATCTGAAAATCTTTGGCTGTTACAACTGAGGACTGCACTATGCGCTGTGCCATTTAGTAGGTAACCTTGGTAAAAAGTAAATCAGTAATGCAAGGTGCACTATTCGAATTCGGCGGGGAATGAACACGTTTGTATCAATCAAGCTCAGCTATGCAGGACGTGCTCTCCCCTGGCTATCAGAAAGGGAAGGGTTCAGAACGAGGCACAAGCAATGTTCCAAACTGAAGATTGCTAGTGAAGGATAATATTCTGTCTTCTTTTGTGTTGGCAGATTATTGTCAGTCTGCATAATCCTTTTAATAGAGGCAGAGGCTGGATCAGTAAAACAGATTCCACCTCAGCCTGTGGCTTTCAAGCATGATGGAAGGGATGGTTGCTTTTCATGAAGAATGTTTACTGTGAGGTCTGGTCAAGGTAGAGGCCCACCTAGCAGCATGTTGTGATCATCTGAGTTGAACTCTAGTTTGTTTCTGAAGACTAACTGTTTCCAAGATTTTCCTTGTAGAATTTCCCTTTAGTCCATGAGCAGGGAGGGGTTGGATGCAGTCCACAGCACCACATCCTACAGCCCATGACCATCATGTTTTTCATCACTCGTGTCTTTATGTTGTACAATAAGCATGTGAAACGGGCCTGAAGGATATCTTCATCTCTCAGCAAGGAACAGCTAGACCAACCCTGTCATAGACATCACAACAGCAGGTTTCAACCTAACCCCTCTTGCTATGGAAAAGGCTGATCCAAAGTTCAGTGCTTTCCAGGTTTATGTGGGGACTCCTGTGTGCCTGTGTGAGTGCACCCTCAGCAAGTTCGCCGATGACACCAAGCTGTGTGGTGCCGTCGACACGCTGGAGGGGAGGGATGCCATCCAGAGGGACCTGGACAGGCTGGAGAGGTGGGCCCGTGCCAACCTCATGCAGTTCAACCAGGCCAAGTGCAAGGTCCTGCAGCTGGGTCGTGGCAATCCCAGGCACAAATACAGGCTGGGCGGAGAATGGATCGAGAGCAGCCCTGAGGAGAAGGACTTGGGAGTACTGGTGGACGAGAAGCTCAACATGAGCTGGCAATGTGCTCTTGTGGCCCAGAAGGCCAACCGCGTCCTGGGCTACATCAAGAGGAGCGTGGCCAGCAGGTCGAGGGAGGTGATTCTGCCCCTCTACTCTGCCCTGGTGAGACCCCACCTGGAGTACTGCATCTGGTTCTGGAGCCCCTAACATAAGAAGGACATGGACCAGCTGGAGAAGGTCCAGAGGAGGGCCACAAAGATGATAAGAGGGATGGAGCACCTCTCCTATGAGGACAGGCTGAGAGAGTTGGGGCTATTCAGCCTGGAGAAGAGGAGGCTCTGGGGAGACCCGATAGAGGTCTTCCAGTACCTCAAGGGGGCCTACAAGAAAGATGGGGAGAGACTGTTCAATAGGGCCTGTTGTGACAGGACTAGGGGTAATGGTTTTAAAATAGAGGGAGGTAGATTTAGATTAGATATTAGGAAAAATTTTTTTACCATGAGAGTTGTAGAACACTGGAACAGGTTTCCCAGAGAGGTGGTGGATGCCCCATCCCTGGAAACATTCAATGCCAGGCTGGATGAGGCTCTGAGCAACCTGATCTAGTGGGGGATGTCCCTGCTCCTTGCAGGGGGTTGGACTAGATGACCTTTGAAGGTCCTTTCTAACCCTAACCATTCAATGATTCTATGATTCTATGAATACCTGTACATGCCATTGCTGTGGCTTGGCATTTGTAACTGCTGGATCAGTCAACATTTTAGTTCCCTTTTTACTGAAGAAATTATCAACGATGGCCAGATCATTGCTATTCTTAACTTCTTGAACAACAATGAATGAAATAGGGATTGCAAATGCAACATGTTAGGCATCCCTTAACTGACAGACTGGGACCTACTTGAGCATAGTGGATTTCCCAGAAAATGGCAGTACTGCGTAGATGGTGAATACACACATCTGTCTATAGGTTTCACAAGTTTGCCATTCTTTGGGAAAGTTAGTCTATTCTTTCATAGTAGAATTCAGCAACATTGGAAATAGTGAAATTCACTCAGTGGAAGAACCTGGTTCTGCAGATAGGCAGTGTTCTATGTTATCTGTGACAATAAAGTACCTATCTGTAAAATTTTCCTCTCTGTTACCCCATCTATGGTAATAGTTCTCAAGTGCAATCTGTGTGGCTGGCTCTCCAATTTTAAATCTTAGACCTTAATTGCATGGCAATATGCCATCTTTTGTCACATCCTGGCCAGGCATGGGTGCTAGACTGTTGGAAGTTTGTAGAAACTTAGACTTTTATTTTGGGCTTGCTGGAAGAGGAAAGACATCTGTCACATCTGCCAGGTTTCTTCTGCTTTCTTTTTCTGAAATGGAATGATTTCCTACTGTAAAGCAACTGAAAAATCTAACACTGAGTTCCTAAATAAGCCATGAAAGTGCTGCTTCTCACATAATGGGATGTTTCCTCAGTGGCTTGGCTAAATCTGGGACATGGTGCTGCTTTGATGAATTTAATTGCATTGATATTGAAATTATTTCTGTAATTGCGCAGCAGCTGATTACCTTCAGGAATGTTAAAGTTACAGGTGAATTCTTTTTCTATTTCCTAGTAAAACAAATAGGTATTTACATACATCATAAATGTATTTTATACTCTGAAGACCATCAGGATTGCTTATACCACTGTAAAGTGATTTTTAAAAAAATTTAGCCAAAGAGTAAATGTCACATGGGGAGCATCGGGGAAATGTTATCATCCATAAGCAAGCCATAATCCTGAGGGCCTGAATCTTCAGTCTCTGTACACCTTCAGTCCTTATCTTTTAATTAAGTATATCAGTTTAAGCATTAATTGTTTGTAATTAAGGATCTTATTCATCAAACTTTGTAGATCTTGTCTTTTATCCCTTCTTACAGGCCTGAAGAAATCTATAGGATTATGCACAGGACCTGCACCTAGTTTTGTTGCTTCTGGTTTCCTGTGGGTTATACACAAGTGAAGACAAAGGCCTGAGTTTAAGTTTATATCCATTTTCCATCTGGAGATTTTTACTGTGACAGGAAGCAATCTGTTCAAGAAACAAGTATTTGGCTGTTTCAGCAGCATTTCATCTTTGAACAGTCATTCTCTCAAGGAATAGGAGAGTCATCTTTTTCGTTATTTTGACATATCATTCAGAAGTAGGAGTCATACTATTATTGATGCACATACTGCAGTCAAGAATGCCTCTACTGGAAAAAAAAGAGAAAGTAGTTGCTGTTTCCAGAATGGCACCTGTCATGGCGTCTGTCTTGGTGCTGAACTGAAATCAATCAGGTTTTATGGCAAGGGGAGTAACTTTCTGTCATCAGTTTTAGTTAATGGTTGAAATTAAGTGCTTATTTGAAATTCTTGCCTTTTCCCTTTTCTTCCTTTTTTTTTCTTTTTTTTTTTTTTTCAGTTAGGCACTATAAAAGGTTTATGTTTATTAAAGCACAGTATTGTTCAAAGATTATTCCCATAACAGCTCTGGACATATTACTTAGTTCAGGCATCTAATACATATGGTTTTTTGAGTAAATGTGAGGTTGTGCAAGAGACCTCTGTATTCATTTAATGTTAGAACTAAGACCAATGTACCTAATGTTTCCTTAATGTAGTCCATGTTTGTAGAGAATATTCTCACTGAACAGGGACATGCTGTGCTGCTTGAGGCCTGCCTGCACAACCCAGCCCAGATCTGGAGGTCACCGCACGGTCAAGTACGTGATAAACAGCCGTGTTGTAAACAGAAAGGAATGTTAAACAAGATAAGCTAACTGCAGGTGGGGAGGAGGAGAATAAGAAGTAGATACTCGTGTATATTTGCATGTATCCAATCAGTCATATAGTATCGGCATGTGCTACGAACCTTGTATCCAATAGCAATAAGTTTACTCCCGCGTGCAACCTTGCAAACCCTAAAACTGTGTGTACAAAGCCCTCAATAAATGAAGTTCACCCATACCTCTATGAGGAATCAGTGAATATTCGGTTTAAGTCCTCCGACACATGTTGCTTTTTTTTTCGTAGATTATGCACTGTTAATGATCTCCTACTTTTAAAGCCATTTTCCAGAGAGTCTGACAAATTATTCCCTAATCTTACTTGTACCCCTAAACATCCCTGAGATATTAAGCTACAGCCTGTCTAAATATCATCAAGTTGTGCAGTGCAAATTGTCATGGGGAGTGTTTGCTTATATACCATGTTTACATGAACACACAGTGTACTTTTATGGCTTATGATGCCCTAGTGTGTGTGACTTTGGCTGCCAGTGCATGAGAAGTGTCTTTGTGGCTACCAGGCAGCTTGCATTTGGCTGAGACGGCCATTACCCAGCAGGTCCCTCACTATAAGCTGTTCATTGGCTCTGGCTAAGCCAAAGGCGTAGCTTAGTGGATGCAGCTTCAGATTTCAAAGATTACCAGATACTTTGCTGTAATCTATCTTCTCCCTACATGTTTCATGACAGAGTACTTGAGTGCCACCCTACAAGAGAGCAAAAAAGATTGTTTAATATTGTTGTTTGCTATTAACAAGTTAGAAGAAGTTTTGAAACTACTCCCCACTTCTCCATGTATAATTTTATACATTTACTATTGCTATCAATTAATTTACAAATATGCCTAGATATATTTTTAAACTATTTTCTTGAAAGTTGCAACTACTTACTATATGATTCTATGAAAATAAACTGGTTTAATTCTTCAGAGAATACATTTTTTCTGAAGACACAAAATGTACTAAATATCATTTAGATATACCAACATAGAAGTCTACATTTTTTTATATATATGTTGACTTTTAATTGTACTTTTACTAGGCTATCTTCTACAGCTGGGCTTTGAAACATTTACTTCTACCTTTGACAATTCAGATACCCGGGCTTTTTAGTTATGGTAACCTGAAATGCACGTGTAACTTGTTATTCTAACTTGCAGATTTTTTTTTGAGAAGATATTAAATGTATTTTCTTTTTTGATCCTACTATTCATACCTGTGAGAAAATATAATGGTTAAAAGTGCCAACAGAATGAATAACTGCAAAATCTCTACTATTTGAATGTACATCTGTCTCAGGTGAGATTTTGTTTCCTCTAGAGTAATGCTGTGAAAAGCACAAAGTCTGTATCTACAAAATCTTTCAAATGTAAACAGAACTTTATATGTCTTCCTTCTCCCTCCCCATTGTTGATATTGTTTTATAAAGAATCTGAGTCTAGCAAATATCTTGCAAAGAAGATGACTCAAATGCACAAACTCTTCAGTGAACCACTGTCTCAGCAAGATCACTATGACTTCAGAATGAAAGCAGCTAAGTCTGTATTAACAATGGCCAAGTACGTTTCTCTGTACATTGTAGGTTATAATAGCTTTATGAAAATCTCTGAAAATGTTTCAATTCAGCCACTGATGATTTTTTTAAAAGGTACAATTTTCCACAATCCAAAAAAAAAAAAGAGGAAATTTAGATGTCAAGGGAAAGATGAGTAATATTTACATTAATGGATCTCTTAGAACTCTGTTAGGTAGCACTGATTTGTTCTGGTGGCATGGTTAGCTAACTTTGTTTCCTTGTTGAGTACTATTAGGAAATAAATAACAGATAAACACCAGCGAGTCAAAAATGGGAATTTGGAAAAAAAAAATAAGAGGTTTCTAGCTATTAACAGCATTATTATGTGAGGATGTGAATAGAATCAGATCAAATAAACTCCAAATAAATAGTAATTTTGACATTTAATCCATTCACTAGGTATGTAAGTAATCTATTAAATATTTATAAATAATAGTGTGTTAAGTTTAAACAGTTATTTAAAATTGTCATCTTTGTTCATTATTTTTTGTTCTATTTCAAAAAATACTGAAGAGAGAAGACTCAGATCTGAATGAAGATAGAATTTTAGTAAGGGCTTTTAGAGCCTCTAACTTTAAAAAAGTTTATTGCAAATGATCCCCTATTGTTCTGGCATTTAAAAAAATGTAATACTTTGTTTCTTATTGCATAGTCATGCTATAGATATTAGCATAGTAGAACACTACTACATCTGTTACTCTAAGTTTAGTTTAATGTGCATCATAGTTTAGTTTAACTTGTTTGATACGAAGAGAGTTACATTTTTGTCTCACACTACTCTGTCTGACACTGGTTCACGGTAACTTTGAGAATATCCATTCAGTCCTTTTGGTCTTTACCTTTTGAAGGTTGGATTTTGATAAATGTTATATTATTTTAGCAACTTTGAATAAAAAATTATTTTTGTCAAAAATAAGCACTTTTAGAAAGTTTGAATGCCTTTCCAGCATTTTTTTTTCAGCACCAGGTTTATTACTTTGGATCAGAATTTTGAAATTCAGCATAGATATAGTTCTGTGCCAGGGAAGTGTCATTTTACTGCCAATTAAAGAAATTATCGTTCCACTTGTTCACATTACTTTTTTCTAAAAATGGCTTATGCATATGAGTTAGCTCCCACTCCTTTTTTTTTTTTTAACATTTTATTTAGAAGAATGTGCAGCAGGGGGCAAGGTGACTTTTTACCTCTTGTATTGACTCGATATTAATCATTGAATGCCATTCCCTGCTCTTATTGTTAATGTTTGTGATATCCCTGTGTTATCAAGGGAAGAAATACCTGTCCTTCTATCTCTCTCTCAGCCTTATTTAGGAACTAACTGAGGGCTTAAGTCTTTCCTAACAAGGTAGGAAGCAGCTTTCACTCTGATATATATCTGTTTTGAGTACCATAATACATTTGCTGCATCTGCCTGTGTTGTCCGCAAAGCTGAACTCCTACACAAGCAATTTGGAGCTTCATAGCCATGCATGTGTTGGCTGCCCCACAAGACATTTTACTGCTGTCTGCAGCACATTAGCTTGTTGTCTAAAGTGACAGAAATTTCAGAATTGCACCTGAGTTTTCTTCTATTTTATTGAAAAAAAAACCACAAAACCCCCACTATTGCAGTGCAAAACCATGTAAAAGAGTGTGATGGATTAGTCTAAGTCACCACACAGTTTCTCGCTCACCGTCCCCCTCCCCAGCAGGATGGGGGAGAGAATTGGGAAGAAAGGAAAACTCGTGGGTTGAGATGAAGACAGTTTACTAAAATAGCAAAGGAAAACTACAATGATAACAGAATATAAGGATACTAAAATAGACAAAGTGAACAATTTTCTTACCACCCAATGTCCCAATGACCGATACAGTCCATCCCAAGCAGCGACCATGGAAACGAAACCAAGCAGCAAGCAAAGGAGAGAAAACGGAGCCAGCAAGGTAGAGAGGCCGATGCCAGCAAATGAGAGGGAGGGATGGATGCCACGAAGGCAGATACCCACCCTGGCAAACCCCAACTTATATACTGAGCATGATGTTTGTGGCATGGAATACTCTCTTTGGCCAGTTTGGGTAAATTATTCTGTCTGTCTTTCTCCCAGCTTCCTGCATCTGCACATTAGCGAGGCTTGGAAAGCCAGACAGTGTCCTTGGTCTCATTAACAACAACTTGTACCACCAGG
This sequence comes from Ardeotis arabs, assembly GCA_011801015.1. Lineage (NCBI taxonomy): Eukaryota > Metazoa > Chordata > Aves > Otidiformes > Otididae > Ardeotis > Ardeotis arabs. The sequence goes on from JAAGAY010019986.1 coordinate 13,022, forward strand.
GTGTTTTATGAACATTCTTCACACACGAAATCCAAAACACAGTGGCTACTGAGAGGAAAATTAATTCCATCCCTGCTGAAACCAGGACAATTATGAAGAAAAGGTGGCAACAGAATTTTTAAAAGAAATAATATGTTTTCTGAATTTTTCAAAACCATGTTGTCCTGCTAACATTTCCTGTATTTATTTACCGCTCATATCAAATTTCAAATAGAATATAATTTCCTGAAGGGAAAACAGAACAAGCCAAGAAGATATTACTGTCATGGTGATGTCTATGTTTTTCTCACATAAAATAATTTTTATTTTTGCTGTGCGTTTTAAATTTCAAAGGTTTTTCCCTGCTTTTTTGAAACAGCTTCATTTAATTGTGCTTTTTGTTTCAGTCTAGTACATCTGAAAAGAATAATACTGTTAAGATAAAGAAAATTTTATGTGGTGTTTGTGGAATTATATCTAAGAGAAACTATCAACTGCAACATATTAAAAATACAAATACAAGAACAATAATGTAAATTTTGGGGCAAAAACTCTTCTAGGAGAACAGATAAACCCAAATGAATCAAATTCTCAACAATGCACAGGAAGTAGAATTACTAATATTAATTATCTTTAAGCCTTTTTTAGATTCTTTGAGTTTTATCTAACAGTTTCCCTTTATTGAAAACAGAAGAATCATCACTGAACTCAGGGAAATTAGCCTATTTCCACAATACTCAAAATTGCAATTATTATAATGAGATTTTTTAACAAGAAGAGAGCATTAATTGCATCACTTCTCTGTTAAGGCTCCTCAGGTGATAATGCCTCTTCCTACATTTGTAAAATCTACAGATTTTATCCTACATTTTGAGATCTTCAACTTTCTTTATATTGCCTACACTTTCCTATTTGCAGACTCAGATCATCCAAATCATGTAATAGATCTGAGTGCATTCCTTGTGATGTTTGAAATTTAAAAAAAAATTCAAAATTCTTGATGCTCTTCTCCCGTCAAACCAGCACAGTTATAAGCTCTCCAGCTTATGTTAGGTGAGCTTGAGGGAGAGCCGTTGTTCTTGATTACCAGTTGAAAAATACAAGGTTTGGATTATTTGCTAAGAGATTTTTTCCCTAGCAGTTTTATATGCTTACTTCCTGTTATATTCCCTATTTGATGCAATATTTATTCCCAATCTTATTAGTAGGATAGTGAGGGGCACTGTTGACAGGCAGTTTTCCTTACTTGCTATGGACAAAGAGAAACAGACTTAAGCCGGTATGTACATGTCCTCTCCTTTACACATTCCTAGCAGTTTCTTTCAGTCCCTAATATACAACAACATTCACTGAGGGGATCTAGGAAAACTGCAAAACTGTTGGCTGTTGGATTTCTCAGATACAGTGGTGTATATTAAAAAAAAAAAAGGGGGGTAAGGGCCAGTAAATCACCATACCAGTGAAGTCCTGGTGTCATGCATATGGATATTTTACCATTGACTGGATATTCCACATATCATAAGACTGCCTGACACAAATCACTTACAGCCTTATCAGAGCATGGACAGCTAACTACACTAGCAGTATGAAAATGCAAGATTCTGTTCTCTGACTTAAAAAATCATCAAGGCTTTCTTTTTCTCCAAGACTTTTCTCATACTGGCTTTGGAATGCTTTTTTTTTAATGATCCTCCAGCCATCTCAGCTTGACTTGTTCATCTTAAAGGGCAGGTACTGTAGCATTGAGTCTAAGATGGAAGAGCAAACATTTGGGATGAGATATCCAAGACTGTTGTTGGCTTGATAGTTAGAGGCTGTTAACAGGAATGAGAAATCACATACACAAATAGTAGATCTAATTAGGATCCTACTGCTAAGTAAAATAAATCTGCTTTCAGTCAAATGGCTGTAATATGGAAAGCTTCTGTCCTGTCTGTAAAGAAATGTTCTTATCATGACAGATGTCTTTTCTCATGCTTGTATTTGTCAAGCTTCTTTTTTCAATAGATTATTGAAAGTCAGCATAGAAGTAAGGGAGGATGTTTCTTCTGGACCACAGATCTTCAGAAATTAATACTGAGAACATTTCTGTCCACTCAGCCTGGAAAAAAATAACTCAATATCACAATAACATTGTGAACATGTGGATTGCTGTGGTGAATCTATCCCAATAATAAAGCGCCTATATAGCTCTTCATGCAGGTTCTTACTCTGTATAAATGGGATACACAAGGCCTAGAGCCAGAATTAGCTTCTCTAGCTGGAGAAGTCAGTAGCCCAGGGACTGGGCCCAGGGGATGGAGGAAAAGCAGAGGTAATAACAGCCATACTTGACTGCAGGGAGGAAGGATGATCTCAAGAGTAGCTCTTTTCATATGCATAAGTTCAAAGAATGCATAATCCTGGCTGACATCTTGGGACCAAATATTTATTTATTCTGTTATTAACACAAGCATATACATACATTTGATGTTGTTTACTATTTGAACACCACAAACATTGCTGGATCACAGTAACCACAAATCTGCAAGAACCAATCTACTCTGTAGGGGCAGCTCAAGGGGTGGAAACTGTGCATGAAAAGTCTCTCCTATAGGACTCATACACAGAACAAGCAAATTGGATTAAGAAAGAATTGAAATATCTGTTCAAAAGTAAGCAGAAATGTCCACAGTCAAAACAGGGTGTTAATAACAAGATCATCTACTCAGATGAAATCTTATCCAGCCACATACTGCAAAGTGCAGTAGCATTGATAGACTTGGCTCCGAGTTGATGAGTAATGTGTAAATATACCACTTTAGACCCGTCATCTGATGTAGGGCAGCAACAATTGGTGTCGTTGGTTTTGGGCCAGTCATTGGAAGATATTAGTAGAAAACTCCAAAGACCAAAAGAGCCTGAAGTGTGGGATTTGGAGAAGTTAATTGAAGAAGCTTGGACGGTGTATAGGAACAGGGAAAATAATGGTAGGAGAAAATTGAGTAGAACAATAGCCACAGCAACAATCAGGGTGCTAGGACAACAAAGTGCGGGACTCCAGAGACTCCCTGGACACAGAGGTAAAGGAGGGCCTCCTGTGGGAGCTCAAGGGGATATCTGAACAACATTGCAATCAGACCAGTGTGCTTACTGTGGAAAACAAGGGCACTGGAAAAGGGAATGCCCTAAATTAAGAAAAATAAAGCCTGAAGTGATTGCTGAAGTTAAATGATGGGGACCTGGGGAATCTACCCTAGCGGATCCACTGGTTAAATTAAAGTTAGGGAATCAGAATGAGGAGGTAGAATTTTTAATAGATACGGGTGCCTCATATTCTGTATTATATCAAGAACTAATATCTGTAGATCATGATTTTGTAACTGTAATAGGAGCCACTGAACAGCAGAAGGCAGCTTTCTTTCTACAGCCAATTCAAGATTGGAAAACAAATGGAGATTCACAAATTCCTTTATTTAACAGAATCTCCGAAACCTTTGCTTGAACGGGATTTATTAGAGCAATTGGAGGTACAAATAATTTTCAAGAAGGGTAAAGTAGAATACAAAATAAAAGATGATGAATTAATCGAACTCTTAAGTTTGGCTATGATTCAAATTGAAAAACAAATGGAGGGTACCCTGGAAATTGGAGAAATCCTAGATCAAGTGTATCCAGGTGTATGGGCTGGGATTCCTGGTAAAGCAAAGAATGCTGTACTGGTAAATATGGAATTAAAACCTAGTTCTAGTACAGTTAAAATAAAACAAGTTCTTTTAAGATTGGAAGATGAAGGCGTATAAAAGAAATAATTGAAAAATCCTTAGAGTTTGGGTTACTGATTGAATGCAAATCAGCATATAATACCCCAATTTTACCGGTAAAGAAGCCGGATGGGAAATATAGAATAGTACAAGATTAAAGGGCAGTAAACAGAATTGTGGAAGATCTATATCTGGTAGTAGCAAACACATACACCTTGTTAAGTAGCTTGACAGAAACGTATGAATGGTTCACAGTACTGGATTTAAAAGATGCACTCTTTTGCCTCACCTCATCCCTGAGAGCCACAATCTACTTGCCTTTGAAGGGGAAAACTCTGATTCAGGATGTAAAGGATTTAAAAATAGCCCTACAATTTTTGGAAACCAATGTCAAGAGAATTGGAACTTTGGGAAAGGCGTCCAGGTAATGGTATTATTTTGCAATATGTAGATGACATTTTAATAGCTACAGAAAGAGAGAAGAGTGTAAAGAACAGACTATGAGTTTACTGAACTTCCTTAGTTATCGAGTATCATTACAGAAGGCCCAAATCCTGAAGTAGGAGGTGGCCTATTTGGGATTCCTGATCTCCCAAAGACAACGACAGCTCGGAAATGAAAGGAAAGAGGCCATCTGTAAGACTCCAGAACCAACCACAGTAAAAGAACTTTAAACTTTTGTGGGAATGACAGGTTGGTGTCATCTCTGGATTTATAATTATGGACTGTTAGTGAAACCTTTATATGAACTACTGAAAGAACTACAGAAACAATTAATCTGGACTGACAAGGCCAAAAGATCATTTAAAGCATTAAAACTAAAATTGATGAGAGCCCCTGCTTTGGGCTTGCCAGATGTGACAAAACTCTTTTGGTTGTTTGCATACGAAAAAACAAGGAGTGGCCCTGGGAATTTTAGCCAAAAGATTGGGACCCTTTAAGTGAGCAGTAGCATATGTTTCCAAACAACTGGACAAAGTCAGCAAAGGATAGCCAGGATGCCTCTGGGCACTGGCGGCTGTCATCATAATCATTCAAGAGGCTCGAAAGTTTACCCTGGGGCAGATGATCATTCACACCTCCCATGCAGTAACTTTGATTTTAGAACAAAAATTGGTGATCACTGTCAAGATTTTTAAAATATCAGGCAGCCCTAATGGAGCAGGACAATGTTGAGATTGTTACATCTACAATAGTTAACCCTGCCTCTTTTCTAAGTAACAAACAGGAAACTGATCCCATTGTACATGACTGCATAGAAACAATTGAAATTGTCTATGTGAGTAGACCTGACCTGAAGGAGAAACCATTGGAAGAAGCCGACCATACCTGGTTAGGGACGGAAGCAGCTTTGTGAAGAATGGAATCCAAATGGCCAGGTATGTGGTGACAACAACAGATCAGGTAATAGAAGCAAAACCCCTCCCAAAAGGTACATTGTCACAGAGGGTGGAGATAATCACATTGGTGAAAGCAGTGGAGCTCACTGAAGGACTGCAAATAAATATATGGACAGATTCAAAGTATGCCTTTGGTGTAGTGCATGCTTATGGAACAATCTGGAAGGAATGAGGACTTTTAACCACACAAGGAAAAAGTATTAAACATGCAGATATGATATTGTGACTTTTGGAAGCAATTCATTTTCCAACAGCTGTGCAATCATGCATACATCAGAAAGGTATCACTGACAAGGAGGTGGATAACAAATTGGCTGATTATGAGGCAAGGCAAGCAGCAAAACAAGGTGAGGTATTAAGTTTGATCCCTGAAAAATCTTTACCACTACCTGAAATGGTAGAATATGATGAAAAAGATAAAAACTGATTAAAGACTTAAAAGCTAAGATTAATCCATTAAGATGGGCAACAGTAGCGGACAATCGAGTAATAATTCTCTTTAGAATACTGTGAACATTGATAAGAATTGAGCATGACAAAACTCATTGGGGAACAGAAGCTTTGTATAATTCTCTCACTAAGCAAATAATAGCCCAAAGCTTGTTTCAAACTGTGAAAAATGTGGTTAGCAGATGTGAGATATGTTTAAAGAATAATGCAAAGGTGGAGAACCGAGTAAAGTTTTGAAACATTAGCAAAGATGCGTTCAATGCCAAAACTGGCAAATAGACTTCTCGGAATTGCCTACAAAGGGGGGTATAGATATTTGTTAGTATTAACAGATGCCTATTCCGGATGGCCTGGAGCATTTCCCTGTCGAACTAGCAAGGCTCGAGAAGTGGCAAAAGTTTGTAAAGAGAAATTATCCCTTGGGTTGGAGTCCCTGAAGCAATCTCTTCAGACAGAGGGCCCCATTTTGTGTCGCAAGTAGTACAATCTGTCAGTAAACTTTTAGAAATTGATTGGAAATTGCATACGGCCTATCGCCCTCAAGCAAGTGGGCAGGTAGATAAAATGAATCACTTAATAAAAACACAATTAAGCTAAATTTGCCAAGAAACAAGCTTGAGATAGTATCAAGCACATCTAATTGCTTTATTAGGGCTCCAAACAAAACCAAGAACTAAAGAAAAATTGAGTCCTTTTGAAATTTTATATAGGAAACCATTCCAAACTAGATATCAAGGGCAAGATCTCACTCAAGTTGGAGAATTGAGTTTACAACAATATTTGATAGCATTAAGAAAACAATTGGAAGAAGTAAGCAAAGTAGTTATGTCTACCAGGGCACGGGGATTAGATTCTCCGGTGCATACACTTAAACCTGGGGATTGGATTTCTGTTAAAACCATTTCAGGTCACCCTCTTGAGGAAAAGTGGAATGGACCATTCTAGATATTGCTGACAACCTTCACGGCAATCAAAACTGGAGAACAATCTGCTTGGATTCATTATTCCCAGGTGAATAAAGTGCCTGAGGAACAATGGACAGCCAAAACTATGGGACCAACTACTACAAGACTGACCTAGTGTTAATTGTCATGATTCTGATAAGTATGATTGAGATGTTAAACACTTTTATTCCACGTTGGCCATGATCCCATGCTTACCTTACGTCTACAGGAAGTATGGGACCATCTTTCAAATGGTGGAATGTAAATTCAGCCACTGTGAGTTATGCACGGAATGAAAATGTACTCAAAATATGAGTGGGGCTGGGGCAGAGATGACAAGGCTCCTCTCTTAATGGGAACAATTGGAGAAGAAATCCAAATAGGTTGCAGAATGATCAGTGGATCTATCCATGAAAAAGAACCCAAATTACTGTAAGAAGAACGTATACTCAGAAAGAATCTCTGCTTTTGAAAAGGAAAAATTGTAATGCTGGAGCAATTTCACACTAACTCAACCTGTCTTTGTAGTCTGCCTCTGGAATACCCAGAAAAGGTAACAGCCCTCACGTTTAGATTTAAAATGGGCATTATTGAGAACAATATATAATGAACTTGAGTAGGTAAAAGCCAACAGAACCGCAAAGCAGGAAAAATCTGCGACCCGACCCTTCCAGAAGGAAGTGCTGGAGCATTCTGGAGACATCCATTTTATACGAAGCAGAAGCAACGTGGCCATCAGCCTACCATGAGGGCTGCAATCAGTACCTGCAGCCATCTTCTTCGTGAACAGGATGAGGTCATTCAAGAAGGTCTCCTCAGGCTCAGCAGGGGCAAGTAAAGGTGGAGACGAGCCTTGGAAGTTGCCAGAGCAGGAAGAAGAGGAAGAAACCCAAGTTTTGTATGGGACTGGCCACTGCAAGTGGTTCAATGCGAGAATGAGATTCAGGTTCATCTTCATGAGCAACCAAGAGGGAAGCCCCTTAGAGTCTCCAGTGAATTTTGTACACCAAAACAAGCTTTACATATAAGCCTAAAAGAAGGAGAACCAATGGAATTTACTTTTGAGAAATCTTCCAAAGGCCTTGAATCAATACAGGCCCTAGTGGGAGCCCCTGTTTAGGAAGTGAAAGGTGACCCAAAGAGAAGCCAGTACAAAAAAGAAAACCAAAGGGAAATAGATGCTACAACTGTGGTGGCCTCAACCACCACACTAAAGAGTGTAGTCTACCTCCGCAACCAAAGAAGTACCATTACTGTCAGAGCATCATGCACATGGTGGCTAATTGCCATAAAACTGTTTCACAGCAACCCAGCAGTTCTCAGGGAAGACATGAAGCCATAGAGGGAACTCCCAGGGATTTTTGTTGTTACTGTCCGTTTTGGTTTTAAAAAAACCAAAATGTCTTATACTATCTGGTATTCCATTTGGTACTGATTACTCTTGTAGACATTATTATGATTATTTGGTCGATTTATACTTGTTTTCCCCGTGATTGCCATTGTGGACAATCACTTTCTTCTTCTAACCACTAGGAACCATGAACAGTCTTAACTACCATGTTCAGCGTTAATCTTTTATTTGTTGTATGGCTTCGCTGCGTTAATGTTTTGCCATGTATTATTCTTTCAATTATCCTTTGCTTGTAGTGCTGGTAGTAGTAACAATACTAACAATTGTAAATCTTATTTTCTGGTACAAATTAACCAAGCTAGCTAAAAGAGTTTGGGCCTTACCCATAGTCTTAACTTTTGCAAAAGAATTTGCAAGGATATTGAAAAGGGGGGAACTGATAACTTGGCTCCAAGTTGATAAGTAATGTGTTACAATTATAACCACTATATCCTGCATAGCAATGTAATCCTTGTGTGAAAATATACACAAGTAACCTTGAGAAAAAGAACAGCAGAGTAATGAAATTTAACATAACAAAGTACTTTCAGAATGCTTCAGCAGGTGCTGAGATACGTCAGATGGGTAAATCCTGAGGGAGTACAGATACTAGGTGAAACCAAGGCTTAAGGAATTTAGAAGCAGATCAATGAGCCAAGACAAGACCTTACATGAAAGAGAGACTCAGATTTCAGCTAGTGAATACAGTAAGGGAGACTGTTTATTTCATCCCTCGATCACCAGAGGACTCGCGAAGACCACCAGAAAAAACCTCAGCGCATGCGAAAATGAACATTTGCATACATTAATAAGTTCCAGGAAATCTTATGTTTATGTAAATTAGTCCTTGGAAATTTGTTGAATATGTATACTTTTGTAACATATATTCTCTGTGATTTTGCCTGTTCGTTGGAGGCCTTGTGGCAGAGCGATCCCCAAGTGCTGCCCAGCTAATAAGGAATAGCTGCTTAACAGTTATTTTGGATTCTGGCTGTTGAGTGAACTTCTTTGTTTCAGAATGCTGGCTTATTGTCTAATAAGCTGATCTTCATTGTCAGCATTTACAATTTGCCTCAGAAGCCACAAGTGAATGAATAGCCAAAAAAAATTCCAACCATACATATTATTCATGACTTAGTTCACAAAAATTATGCAGTGTAAAAATGAGATGAAGTAATTTGTAAGATCAGAAAGTTTCATTCTATGTTACATTATCTTATAAAATCTTTAAAAGTGGGAAAAGACTTTGTCAGGTCCATTCAGAAAGTCTTATTGGCAGTGAAGAGTATTCAGTAATCCAACAGCATCAGAATATGACCAAAATAGAAGCAGAATAAAGACGTGAGACACTATACAAAATTATACAGTGCCTGCAAATGTCTGTGGCAGAAAACACAGGAAGAATAATGTTAAAGGAAGAAGAAAAGAGAGAGATTTTGAAATGCTAAAACATTAAGTTTATTAAAAATTCAGTTTCAGAAACGAAACGCTTAATTGTTCTTTGCTATTTCTCCATCACTTGGAATCGAATTAAGAACTGAGATGGAATAGCACAGAAATCATAACTGCACAGAGTGACCTGTTAAAAGTGAAAACAAGAACAGGAATGTTGATGTGTGTTTGTGTTATTAATTTCAATATTACATTATGCCGATGTTATTGACCAAAGTTTTCAACTTACCTTATAAGAAAAGTTATTTTAAAAGTTTGTAGTCTTTATAAAAATACATTCTGTGCACAAACTTAAGTAGGGAGGAAAAAACTGCAGTCTTACATTTGGTTAGGTAGAGTGCACATCTAGGAAAATTGTTCCTTTTGTAGTTCTGGACGGGGTCAAATGATTCAAAGGAGCAGTAAGTTCCCTTAGGATATGTATCAAGCCCATTTGTATGTTACTTTAAGAAAAATGCCCTGCTTAATTTCAGCAACTCTCTTCTAGGGCCAGGAAACACAACTGGATTATTTTTATCAGTTTTTAGAGAAGGTGTCAAAGAAACCCTAGCAGAGATAGCATTGTTTAATCATTGCTGTGCATGCTAACACAAATGATCCTCTGCTTTGCTAATTAGCTATTGTGAAAACTACCTAAGGGGAGGGGAAGTCTTGCATTCCTCACAAGGACAGTCCCTGATAAGAACCAGGGGCCTTGCGTTGTGCCCTGAAGCAGAAGTCCTACACTTCCTCACAAGGACAGTTCCTGATAAGAACTGGGGAGCCTCCTTCAAGAACCAGCTAAAACCGACCAAATGACTCATTGGGACTAATTTTAATACAAAGCCGGGATAGCTCATACATATGTATAGGCGTGTTTTAAAACTTCATGTGTATGTAACACTGGGTTGTATAAATTCAAAGCGAGTTGCCACGTCAGGCGCGCACGGTTTTGGCGGGACTACCCCCCCCCGTGCTGCCCGGCGCCGAATAAACATACCTACTTTACAATCTTACAGATTGTGGAGTCCGTTTTCCGCACATCAGTCAGTTTGGCGAGCCAGCCAGGAGACTCTCTGCTCGGCTGCGGGATCGACTGCGGAGCGGACGCTCCTAGGCGCGCCCCGAGCACTTTCCTCGGAGGAGCCTCCGCTGCCAGACGCTCACCGCGGGAGCAGACAACAACCTCCTGAAGCCGCGGACCAAACGGTATGTTTAACAGAGGGGGCCTGTAAGTCGTACGCGTGGCCGGGGCAGCTGGTAAATCGCGCAGAGACGTCTGGCGTGCAGCATAGTCCCCGTTGGTTGGGTACCCATTGGTTTGGGGCTCCAATTGGGGACTCACTGATCGGGTGAGTCCAAGGTAACCGCTGCATCCGAGGGACCTGCTGATGACCGGTATATGAGAAGCAGGAGAAGAGTAAGCGGGCCTTTTGGTTTGGGGCTCCA
>JAAGAY010020061.1:2453-13425 GCA_011801015.1 Ardeotis arabs
TCCCCCCAGCCCAGACCCCAGCCATCCTCCTGCCCCAGCCCAGCCACCCCAGCCTGGGTCCCCCCCAGCCCAAGGCCCACCAGGGTCCCACAGACAGACCCCACCACAGTGCAGGGCCTTCAGCCCACCCCAAACCCCCTGCCACCCACAGAGGGCCATGGCCCTGGGGCCAAGGGGCTCCGGGGGCTCTGGCAGGCACAGGGACGCGTGCCCCAGCCCTAACCGGAGGTGGGGAGCAGCACCCTGCTGCGCTGCAGGGCCCGCTCTGGCAAAGGGACAGGGAGGACACAAGGCAGTCCTTTAGCCAGGGGTGAGCCCCTCCGCCAGGTCACACCGCCCCTGGGGATGGCGGCACGTTTTTGGGGCCTGCTCAGATCCTGAGAGCCGCGAGGGCTGCGGCGTGGCGCAGAGCTGCAGGCGGGCTCAGCCATCCCCGGGCACGCTGCCCGCAGCGCGGCTGGCACACGGCCACGGCCACAGCGAAGGTTGCCGCAGGGAGAGGGTAAGTGGCAGCCCTGGATGTGCCCACCACAGCGCAGGTGCTGCTGGGGAGCGTTCCCCATGCTCCAGAGCCGGGCAAGAGCACTGGGACAGCCCGGCACATGGGCTGTCCCTGGGGCTGGTGAACGGTCCCATCCCAGGCACCCTCCTCTCGCGCACGTGGACAGGCGTAGGGGCCCTGCGTGCCACACAGCGCCCACGGCCCCGCGGTATGGCCCGCGGCAGGAGCACCCGTCCCCGCTGGGGAGGTGCAGGAAGGTGCTGGTGGAGGTTCCCACAAGACACAACGCTTCAGTCCCAGGGGAACAGAGCCACCCCATCACCGGAAGCTCACTAACGAAAAGACTGACACGGGGCTGGCGCAGGCACGCAGCCGCACAGGGACTTCCCAGATCCATCCACACTGCTCCACAGGTGGAATGGAGCTGCTGGAAACTACTAGGAAGGGAGCAGAGAACAGAACACCATCTCCTGCGGTGTTCGTTGTCCCATCCCATTGTCTCCTCTGTGAGGACTCAGGGAAGCACAGGAATGATGAAACATAGGGAAGGGAAGAGGAAGGGCTGAGTAGATTCCGCAGATGGAAAGACGACCAAGGTGGATGGCACAGCAGCGGGTGGGGGGGAGATGTGTTTGCTCTCTTTCCAGCTCCAGGAGTGAGGGTTACTGCAGAATCCACGCGAGGACGGTTCAGGGCGAAGGAAGGGATTGTACGTACTGCGGGTAGCTGAGCTGAGGAGCTCCCTGCTGCAGGATGTTCTGGGTGCTGAAAGTTTCTAGGGATTCAAACAGCATTTGGAGTAAGCCATGGAGGAAAATCCATCGAGGGCTGCTAAACAACGAGAGAGCACCTCTCCTGTGAGGCCAGGCTGGGAGAGCTGGGGCTGTTCAGCCTGGAGAAGAGGAGGCTCCGGGGAGACCTGAGAGCGGCCTTCCAGTGCCCAAAGGGGGCTGCAGGAAAGGTGGGGAGAGACTCTTCAGCAGGGCCTGGTGTGACAGGATGAGGGGTCATGGTTTCAAAATAGAGGGAGGTGGATTCAGATCAGATATCAGGAAAATTTTTTATGCTGAGGGTGGTGGAGCACTGTCCCAGGTTGCCCAGAGAGGTGGTGGATGCCCCATCCCTGGAAACATCCCAGGCCAGGTTGGCCAGGGCTCTGAGCAACCTGATGTGGTTGGAGATGTCCCTGCTCCTGGCAGGGGGGTTGGGCTGGATGGGCTTTAATGCTCCCTTCCCACCCAAACCATTCTGTGGTTCTGTGATTCTATGACTGTTATTTAGAGGGACCATCATAGGTCCCTTCCAACTTGTCGTAGGTCCCTTCCAACTGAAAGGGTCTGTTCTCCTGGGCATACGGTTTAGCTTTAGGCAGTCCCACAGGGAGCTGGGACTCGATGGTCCTCACGGTTCCCTTCCAATGTGAGACATTCTACAATTCTGTGAGTCTATGACAGTTGTTTCAGGAGCTACCAGAGCCGCAAACCCCCGGGGCCTGCGAGGACGCAGCAGAGAAGGGCCGGTATACGCTCGCCTTGTTCTCACGCTGCCTCCTGCTCAGATGCTGTTGGCCGGTGCCAGGCCACGGAGCGGGACACGCCATGCAGACGCAGCCCCTGCTCCACGTTCCTGCTTCTTGCAGGGGACGGGCAGCAGCACGTGCACGTCGGGGTGCACCGAGGGGCCCAGACTGTGCTGGCAGGCAGAGGACGGCGGGCAGGAGGGCTCGAGCAGCCAGGGCAGCCAGACTTTTGTAAAGGAGCCGGTGCCAGCTCCAGCCTGCCTGGGGATGTGCGGCTGGGAGGGATCCAGATGGCTCCCTGGGACTCGGATCGCACTCCCACAGGAAGTGCCGAATTTCAAAAAAAGAAGCTGAAAGAAAACAGGACATTGTGTACGGGAAAAGCGGCATATATTTGCATAGTTATGAGCTGGTTGCATAACCGACGGCATCTGAATGCCATCTGAATGCTCTTTGGGGGCAACGGGGGAACAGAAAGGGTCAGGCGGTCCCAGCGCCTGCCGCCCAGTCCCTGCGGGAACACCGCACCACAGCGGACACGCTGGGTAACAGCGCAGCTCCACCGCAGAAGACTGGGGTTGAGGGCAAAAGCCCCGGCACCCGACCTGCTGGAAAAGGAACAGGAAAGCAGCAAACCACCAGTGTGCCCACAGCCAGGCGAGGCCACAGCTGTGAGCGGGAAGCAGGTAGAGCGCCCACAGCACGGCGGCTTTCCCCGCTGAGGGGTGCTGTTCCCCACCCGTGGGGGCCACAGGGCTCCACCACGGTGCCCCGAGGTGCGGGACACGGAGCCAACCAGGCCCATCTCCCCAGCACGTCAGCCCACCCACCCAAAGCAAATGCGGCTGGCAGGGTGCTCCTGGGCCAGCGTGTGGCTCCGGCCGGGCAGCAGCGTCCCACAGAAACCCTGGCACAATGGATACCACTGCTTGGGATCTGCCCCAGGCTGCCTCCTCCAGCAGCTCCAAACATCCCAGTTTTCAGCCAGCTCAGACCAGTGTCCTCCCATGCGAAGCCTCCTGCTCCAGTGTTTGCCGCTGATAAAGCGCCTTCCCCCAGCAATCTTATCTCCCCTCAGCGTCTGTTTGACGAGCTGTCAGGCGGGGCTGCTCTGCCTCCTCTCTGCGTTCCTCCACTCATCTCAGTCGCTGTCTCTGCACCTTTTCTCAGTGAATTCCCGTGTTTTAGCACGGCCGGCCAGCACGGTCTGTACGTAACGCTCTGTATGCAGCACCGGCGCTACCTGCCCCTTCTGGAACACGTCCCGGCAGAGCTAACGCCCCGCGCCTGTGTGGCGGCGTTACCTGGCAGCCCACGTACGTCCCGAGGCTGCTGAACGCATGCAGGCTTTTCCGCTTTAATACCTTCCAAATGGGGGCCTAATTTACGGCACGGATGTCTGTTCAGTGGCTCCAGGGCACGACTGTGCATTTTGTACCATTCCGTTTCCGCCCATGACTGCTCCTCCAGCCTTCAATGTCACCCCTTGTCCCCCGACGCCATTCCAGCCCTCTGCTGATAGCTAAGCTCGCCGACCTGCACTTGAGGTTTTGTCACCAAGTCCCTGATGAAAATATTACATTAATTTGGCTCCTGGAGCCCACATTCTCACACGTCCCCTTTCAACACAACCCAGTCTCCCAGCAGCAGGCAGGACGTGGGATGGCTCCACGTCCATGCAGCAGCAAGGCTGTGGCAGAAGAGAGAAGTTTTTTGTCTCCGCTGCTGTTGTGATCTGCTGTCGTGTGCAATTGTCCGGGTTTTGTCCCAGCAGCGCGCAGAGGGGATTCTAGCCACGAGGCTCCAGGGTGTCTCTGGTAGCCTTTTTCCCCAAGCCCCAAGGATGACGGCTGACCTCATCTTTACGCTCAGCTGAAGTCTGATAGTTTCTTCCAATGAAAGTTTTTGACTCTAAAAGGAACAAAAGATATTGTTACAATGAAAGCCTTGCTTAATTTTCCACTTAACTGGTTCTACTTCTTTTTCTTAATAAAAGGTCAAAAAAGCGTTAAGGCTGTTGGAACAGGGAGCTCCCCAGCTGTAACGTGACAGCCCAAGCAACGCTGAACTCCTTACCCCTCCAATGCAGACAGGACCGCTCACCGCCGGGCGCTCTGGGCTGGACGGCAGCGGGCACCCTTCCTCCTCACCGCGCCTGGCCGCGCCGCGCCGTGCCACACTGGCGGCATGTGGGCAGGGTGGGGAGAGGGTCACGCCGGCTGCAGGGCCCCAGCAGCTGCAGCGTTTCATTGCACCGTCCCCCACACACCGCACCGCCGTGCAGCCACAAAAACTGCCCATCCCCGCTCGCCTGCGTTCGCCAGCATCCTCCCGGGCCGGCATCTGAGCGCTGGGCAGGGAAGAGCCTGGAGCGGCCGGCTCTGCCCTGGGACAAGGGGGTCGTCAGGAGGTTCTGGGGAGGCTGCGCGTCCTGGGAGCAGCGGGGCTGCAGAGGGAGGCAAAGCAGGGGGGGACCTGGAGGAACTCTCTGAGGTTTACGGAAGGAAAGCACGGCCTGAAGAGCAGGAAACACCCTGGCAGCCGCACACGGGAGGCCAGGACATGGGAGCACTGGGTCTGGGGCCCACCTCAGCCGTGCACAGCACGTGGCGTGCTGCTGCGCTGAACACGCTGTCCTCTGCCGCGAGCGCGGCCCGCAGCCACGCTTCCCTCTTGTGAAAGAGGCCGGGAGTCAGGAAACTCTGACCAAGTCCCCTGCCAGGGCTGCGGAGCAGCGCCGAGCCCCTCCAGCTGCCTGTGGGAGCCTGTCAAGAATGGGAGGGCACGCAACAAGGCCTGACAAAAACCAGGCGCCCTTTGTGCATGACCAGCCACAGGCAATGAAATCGCCCTTCTCCGGCGGGAGCACCAGTCGGAGCAGCAGGCTCCCCGCTCCGACGGCTGACTCTTGCGGGGCAATCTCTGGGAGTGCTCCCAGGGCTTGGATCTCCACCTCCCTCCGCCATCCCTGCCCTCGACCCTGGCCCCTTCGCCCCGGCTGCCCCTCGGTGCCACAGCTCCGGGTGCCCTCCCTCCACCGCTCTGATCAGACAGGGATACCTTCCTCCCTCCCAGCGATGTCCCTCTGCCTCCGCCTGCGGGGTCCAGCTCCTCCGTCACCCGGAGCCTGACCCGCAGCCCGCGCCATGCGCTCACCCCTGTGGACAGTCACACAGCTGCTGCCCCCATCCCCACACATCAGCCCGGCTGCTGCTGTCCCCCGCACCCCTCTGCTCCCTCGCAGACGGATACGCCCTCCCCAGCAGATTCAAACCATCCCAGTTTTAGCCCTGAGTCGTGACCAGTTACCGCAGACGCCCCGGCCCCAGCACATGCCCACGCTGCGCCCTGTTCCTGTGGCCAGCTTCACCTCTGTTTACGCAGGGCACCATTACAGACGCTGGCTGGCTTCCCACCTACGGAAGAGCTGGATACGCGTTTCCTGAGCCGCATGGGAGCTGCGGGCGGGAGCACAGGCAGAGCTGGAATGAGCAGGGCTTGGGCACACGACAGTCTGCA
The DNA here is from genome assembly GCA_011801015.1 of Ardeotis arabs. Classification (NCBI taxonomy): domain Eukaryota; kingdom Metazoa; phylum Chordata; class Aves; order Otidiformes; family Otididae; genus Ardeotis; species Ardeotis arabs. Next base: position 7,994 of record JAAGAY010020061.1, read on the forward strand.
GCCCCTCACCGAGCGCTCTGGCCTGACGCTTGCCCCGAGGCGCTCACAGTCTGCGCCATCCCAGGGGTGACAGCGGAGATGCCTTCGGCAGCAATAGCCGTAAGAAGTATTTTCGGGAACTGCTCTGCGTTATTCCCAGGAGAGCTCAGATCCTGCAGCGTTGCACGCCTGCCGGCCTGCCCTCCTGTGAATTCACACGTCTGAGCCCCACGCTGACAGCAGCGGGGGACATGCATGCGAGGGTCCTGCGCTTGCGAAGGGCGTATGAGGGGAGCTGCAGAGAGGGGAGGCTGGAGCCTAGTGTATCCACTCAGGAAACAAGCAGATTCCTGAGAGGCCATGCGCTGGCCACGTCTTCACCCCGCAGAAACCACTAACAAATGTGCTGAAAGAAAACAAAGCAGCAGGGAAGATGTTTGTCAGCTTCGCAGTCAGTCTGGCACCTAGCCTGAACCTTAAACCATAACAAAGTGCACGTTGTGCAAAAACACGTGACGTCGCTATATCCCAGCCCTATCCATCAAACGCGGATAAAAATAGACGGCATGCCAAGAGGGGCCGCCTCGCAGGGAGGGGAGGAAGGCAGGCCCGGAGCTTCAGCCCAGGCCTCGGCACCACGAACACCGGCGCCCTGCGGAGCGGGCGCTGCCCGGCCCCAGAGCACACACCGTCGTGCCCCGCTCCCGCAGCGAGGGGTGGTCCTGGCTGCACGGCATCACCCGGGCTTTCCCGCAAAACCCAGATCCCACAGAGCAATCTGGAGAGGAGTAAGAGCAAACTAACCCCGAAAGGGGTTCAAAAATCCCCTCGGACTCCGGCAGTGTAGAGTCAGAGCCCCCTCAAAATGGTACACACCTGGACTCCCATGGAATAAAGCATGGAGCGCCTGGCCAGCTGCCCGTCGCTGCGGGACGAGCCCCTCAGGACCGCCACGCTGTAAAGCAGCTTCCCTCTGCAGAGGAGCTGAGAGAGATCTCTCGGAAAGAGACCTTTCAGGCTCTCCCACTCATGTGGTGGCCGAAAGCAGGGCGCCGCAGTTCCAACCACGGTCCTTGAGGCAGCAGTGCCGGGTCGCCCAGGGAAGCTGGATGAGACCGGAGCGAGCCCCAGTTCCACATCTCCCAGTGCCCCCTTGCCCAGGGGCTGCAGAGCAGAACGGGTCCCTTTGCCCTTCCGGATGGCAGAAAAGGAGAACTCACCCCGAGCAGCACATCACTCCTGCCTCAGCGCCCATGTGCAGGAATCCGGAGTGGATGCCAAAGCCTGCACCTGCAGACCAGGGGAATCCAGGGTGGACACCAAAGCCTGTGCCTTCAGACCCATTATCTCACTGCCTGAGGTCCCCAGCCGCCTTAGCCAAGAGCCCCAGCCCAAATGGAGGCATCCCGGCGGCGTTCCCATGCTCAGGACAACCAAAGAGGAGCTCAGGGAAAGAGGGCGTGAAGGCAGCACCCCGCCACATGAGCTGTCCCACCGGCAGCACCCCCTCCGCGGCCCTGCACTGCAGGATGCACGCAGACCCTGCCCAGGGTCCGTGACTGCACCAGAGGTGGGATGAGGGGGGACGAGGCAGAGGACCAACGCGGGAGAGGCCTGGCAGGTGGATAGGACAAAGTCTGTGCCGAAGGGTCTCTGCAGCACGGTCTGCACCGGGGACCCCCAACGGAAGCGGCTCTTGGGGCTGGTGATGGAAATGCCAGCCCGCTCTCGGGGCAGAGTTACGCTGCGGAGCACCTTGCTCGGGGCAGGCAGGGCCCTGGCTCCGAATGCTTGCTCAGAGCGAAGCCCAGCCGGCCTGCGGAGCTGAGGGCCTCGGCATTCCCTCCAACAGCCTCCCATGGGCAGTGTCGGGCGGCAGAATCCCAGGTCTGGGCCCCGGCCCTACCACAGCCTGCTCGTCTGGCCCGAGCGGGACAGCGGAGCTCTGCTCTCGCTGCAGGAAAGACGAATTGCAGGCGCACGCCTGCAGTGTCCTGGGCACAGGCAGCGGGAGGTGCAGCCGGCCACCCTGTTGACTCTTGCCGGACTTCACAGCTGGACGGCTGACCGCTCGATGCTGGAGCACGGCCGAGGCAGGCAGCTGTTCCAGGAGGGCATGTTCGGTACACAAGCGTGGAGGCCACCAGGACGGACCAGGTTTGTCCTGCTTTTGGCTATGTGACAGTCAGGACAGGCAGCAAATGACAGACCGTATGGCTTCCGCCTGAAAGTGAACAAGGAGGACAAACAGGCTCTACTACGTGTGATCTTGTAAAGAAAAAAGAAGTCATAGAAGGAAGAAAAAGACATTTACTCTGGTAGGACAAGAGAAAACGGCCTCAAGTTGTCCCAGGGGAGGTTTACATTGGATATGAGGACAAATTTCTTCACCAAAAGGGTTGTCAAGTGCTGGAACAGGCTGCCCAGGGAAGTGGTGGAGTCACCACCCCGGAGGGATTTAGAAGATGTGCGGCCGTGGCGCTTAGGGACATGGTTGAGCGGTGGGCTTGGCAGTGCTGGGTTTACGGTTTGACTCGGTGATCTAAAGGTCTTTTCCAGCCTCAGTGATGCTATGATTCTGCGTGAATGAGGCACCACGGATGAGGGGGTGAGGAAAGAGCGGTGGGATACAGGGGCATTGTCTGGGTGGGGGTGAGGGGGTAGTGATGACCCAGAGACGATCACTGCTGCGGGAACATCACTGATCCTGCCTCTGCCTCCTGCCACTCCCGTAAGGTGTCCGCAGCAGTCAAGGGTACCGCACGCTGCGAAGGCTGCACTCAAAGCGACGGAGTTTGAACAGAGCGATCTAGGACCTGGCCAGTTCACGCTGCCGGGTGCAATTTATTCACCTCAAAGGACCTCAAACATTTGTGTAAGAGCTGCCTACGCAGAGTGGCCAGTGCAGGGACACGCAATGTCCAGCGAAGGACACGTCCAGCACGTGTGCAACGAAAAGAGCAGAGGTCCACAGAGAACATGTGCAGACTGGAAGTGTTTCCTCCCCAGAAAGGATGGAGCAGCAAACAGCATGAGAGCAACTCCTCTGGGTCGGGTCTAAGCCCTGCGTGTCCCTGCACCCCATTTTTGCAAGCTGCTAATAGTGGATTGCGAGAGGACGAGCACAGGGACAGAGCAGGGACTGAGCAGTATTTCACCAGCTGCAGACTCACAGCTTCTGACGATCCGCAGCTCACCGCCCTCTCGGGCCAGAGGCTACATCTGCGTCTTTGTGTTTAACAGCCCTCAATCAATTTTTCTCCCACAAATTTGCCTAATGGCTTTGAAAATCCTTTTCTGCTTTGGCCGCTGTGAACACCCTGTGGCAACGAATTCCACAGTGTGTCACCCACGAACATTTCACCCCACAAAACACTCAGTGAAAAATCCCTGCCGTTCCTGTCTTTTCCAGCTCTTGCCTAGCCCTTCCACCGGGCTGCCAGCTGCGTCTGGTGTGAAACGGCAAATAACCGTTCCCACGCGCTCTCTCCGTGCCGTTCACCGTGCCCTTGCTCTTGTGTCAGCTGTTGCTCTCCAAGCTGAGAAGCTGCTTTTGTGTGAGCGCTTGCCCACGCTTTTGATCCCCCTTCCTGTGTCACAAGAGCCTCTGCAACTCTTCACAGCCGTCTTTGGAGCCGATCGTCCTGAATAGTTCGGTGCCGTCAGCAAACTCTGCCAACTCATCGTTCGGCCCTTTTCCGGACGGTTTGTGGACATGTTGAACAGCAACCTGTGTGCGTGCCGGGCACGCAGCCTGCCGCAGGTACCACAGACCACGCGCTGGCCTTTTGGTGATTGCGTTCCTCCAGACCCCTCGGGCAAACATCTCACCCTGGCAATTTGTCACCATCCATACCGTTGATTAGTCATACGATCTGCTCTTCTGTCACCTCAGCAGAGGACAAACTCTGCTTTTTCACTCTAGTCCTGTCCCATTTAGACCCCCCTCATCCTTGGGCTCTCCGTAGCTTCTGCTCAGGTTTTTCCCCTCAGTGTTTTTGAGCTTTTACTCACAGAAGATGTCTGTTAAAAGCGACAGACCACCCCTAGTACGGGCTGCCCCCCCCGCCGAACTGGCAGACAACTGGCAGAGCTGCGCCAGGGAACTGGAGTCCACAGCAGACGGGAGGCTGTGACGGGGCTGCCGCGGGGGCTTGCGGAGACACGGGCAGGGAGGAAAGGCGCCCAGGGCACGCTGTGTATTTTATGTTTGGTTCCAACCTTTTTAGTCCTTGTCCTTGTCCTTATTCCCAGATGAACTTTTGCCTTCCACTGTGATAACAACCAGTGGTTTATTTTCCTGCAAGCCCAGCCCGGTAGGCACAGGACAAGGTCACGACGGCAGTGCCACGGGGCTCTCACTGGCGGCACCAGTTACGCCAGTGCCGCTGACAGAGCGGCCCAGTCAGCCGCCAGGCAGGACGTGGTGGTGGCCCACACAAGGAAACGGCTCCTGCTCGTTTACACCGTGCGTCAGGGAGCGGGATTTTGTGTGCGATACCCGGTGTGCACCATCAGGGCCGCCTTGTCCAGCGGCCACCCTCACCGCGGTGCCTCTCGGTTAACCGCGCCAGCTGGAAGGAGTAAGGGCCTGGATGGAGAGATGGCTCCCAACGCAGCAAGCAGGCCCCGTGCTCAGGCAGAAGGGTGGAACAAAAAATGAACATGCTAAAAGAAACCGGAGACGGCCAGGAGGAGAAGAAAAACATCAAACGAGCCAGGAACTTTCCAGATGAATGAAAACATCTGTAAGGCTTCGTGCTCGGAGCTGGTGAAGCAGTTGCTGGGTGCACAGTGCCTGGGTGGGCACGGGAGCCGAGCTGGCTGTTCCCACCCGGGGCGCAGCCCCCAGTGCACGGCACGGAGCAGCGGCTGCTGAGGGAAGGCAGAATCCCAGGAGGGTTTGGGTGGGAAGGGAGCATTAAAGCCCACCCAGCCCAACCCGCTGGCAGGAGCAGGGACATCTCCAACCGGATCAGGTTGCTCAGAGCCCCGGCCAACCTGGCCTGGAATGTTTCCAGGGATGGGGCACCCACCGCCTCGCTGGGCAACCTGGGTTCTGTCATCCTCAGCGTAAAAATTTCTCCCTGATGTCCAGTCTGAATCTGCCTCCCTCTATTCCAAAACCATCACCCCTGTCCTGTCCCACCAGGCCCTGCGGGAGAGCCCCTCCCCACCTTTCCCGCAGCCCCCTTTAGGCACTGGGACCGCTCTCAGCTCTCCCCGGAGCCCCCTCCTCCCCAGACCGCACAGCCCAGCTCCCAGCCCGGCCCACGGCAGAGCCCCAGCCCCCGGCCCACGTTCGCGTCCCTCGCAGGTGCGGGTGTCAGCGCGGGGAAGGGCGCTGCGGGGCGCGGGGGGAGCACGGCGGCCCGGCCCGGGGGCGAAGGGCGGGGAGGGGCCGGCCGGCGGGAGGCCGGGGCGGGTCAGGCCGGGGACCGGCGCTGCCGGGC
>JAAGAY010020061.1:14334-43951 GCA_011801015.1 Ardeotis arabs
TGGTGCGGGATGCCTGGTGCGGGATGCCTGGTGCGGGGAGCCAGGCTCATGGTGTCCTGGTGCGGGGTGTCCCGGTGCGGGAAGCTGGACTCGCCATGCCCCGGTGCGGGGAGCTCGGTGTGGGGTGCCCAGTGTGGGGAGCGGGGCTCGTCGTCTCCCGGTGCGGGGTGTCCCGGTGCGGGGTGTCTCGGTGCAGGGTGCCCAGTGGGGGGAGCTGGACTCGCCATGTTCCAGTGTGGGGAGCCAGGCTCACTGTGTCCCAGTGCGGGGTGCCCGGTGCGGGGTGCCCAATGTGGGGAGCTGGACTCGCCACACCCCAGTGCAGGGTGCCCGGTGTGGGGAGCTGGGCTCATCGTGTCCCAATGTGGGGTGTCCCGATGCGGGGTGCCCGGTGTGGGGAGCTGGGCTCATCGTGTCCCAATGGGGGGTGTCCCGATGCGGGGTGCCCGGTGTGGGGAGCTGGGCTCATCGTGTCTCAGTGCGGGGTGCCCAATGCGGGGAGCCAGACTTGCCATGCTGCAGTGCAGGATGTCCTGGTGTGGGGTGTCTGGTGCGGGATGTCCCGGTGCAGGGAGCCAGGCCCATTGTGTCTCAGTGTGAGGTGTCTTGTTGCGAGGTGTCCCAATGTGGAGCATCTCGGTGTGGGGTGCCTGCTGCGGGCAGCTGGACTCGCCATGCCCCATGCGGGGTGTCTGGTGTGGGATGTCCCGGTGCGGGGTGTCCGGTGTGGGGAGCCAGACTTGCCATGCCCCAGCATGGGATATCCCAGTGGGGGTGTCGGGTGCGGGATGTCCCGGTGCAGCCTGCAGCAGAAGGCACCGATGCCCAGGGCCCAGCCGTGCCAGGCCGCTCACTCGCAGTTGGCTCGCGGGCCCTGTCGGGAGGCAGCCGGGTGCTGAGCCTGGTCCTGGAGGCTTTTGCCGGGCTCGGCCCTTGCGCCGTGCCTGGTGGCAGCGGTGCGGTGGCAGGCTGGTAAGCATGGCCATTCCTGCGGGAAGGGGGCCTCGCCCGGAACATCGGGCCTGGCCCCCACACCCCTGCCTGCAGGGCTGGAGAGCCCGGTTCCTCCGCCCCAGAGGATTTTGGCGCTGCAGTTTATCTCCCCGGGCCAGGGGCTCAGCACAGCCCCCCTGCTGCCTGCCCACCAGCGCTCCTGTCATCGCCCCCCGCCCTCCCTCCGCCAGGCGCGTCCCCCGTTTCAGGGTAAGGACCGTCTCCCCTGAAAGAGGAGCCCGAGTCTCCCTGGGAGCCCGGGAACAGGGACCGAAGGCAGTGGGTGACTCCTGACCGCGGGCAGGAGTGGGACAGCACCGACAGACGTACATCCCAGGCCCATCCTGGCTGGTCCTGATCGTCATCTTCCCACGACCTGTGGGTCCAGGGTGCTGCAGGCTGGCTGCAGGCTGCCCGTGCTGCAGCTGCCTTCCCAGCCTGGGCTTTGCTGCGATCTCGGTAACCTGCCAACGCCGGTGCCGTCAGCACCTGCCCTTCTTGTGTCCCTCTGTGCGTCCTGGTGCCTCCACACCCACACATCACCCTTCCATCCCATTCCATCCCCCCCACCGCACGTCTCTACGTCAGGGCCTTGCAGCAGGGTGTACGTGCCACATGGCTGGCGCCTGAGCCTTGCCCCACGGCGTGCACGCAGCGTGGTGAGTGCCAGGACCTGCTGCTACGTTCGACATCCCGTGGCTCCTTCCTCTGCTTGTCCTTGGTGCTCCCAGAGCGTCAGGTCCCACCCAAGCGGCACGTCCGAGCTGCTGGAGCCAGCTGTGTCTGTGCCTGGTGTTTCCTTTACCATTTTTGGGACAGACGTTGCTGGTGCCCGTCGTTGGCTGTCCCTCTGTGCGCTGTGCCCTGCGTCTGACCGAGCTCCAGCTGCCAGCGCAGGCGCTGCGGCGCGGGGCTGGTCCCCAGGCAGTCGCTGTGCCGCAGGCGAGGCGTGGGGCACGGGCGCAGCTGACAGACCCCTGCCGCTGCAGGGTGGCTCTGCGGGACGGCTGAAGAGGCGAGGGAAGCCGTGCAGAAACGAGTTTTCAGCTGAGGATGCCCTGATCGAAGGACCTCCACTGCGCGCTGGGAACGAGCAGCAGGGTGGAAACATCTGGTGCAGGTAGTGGGTAAGGCCTGGCCGTGTGGTCGTGTCTGGCCTGCAGCTGCAGCAGTTTTTGACGCGGTTCTCGGATGATGCGTGTTAGCCTGCAACCCGCCAGAACAGCCCGACCCCCCGGTGTCCTGGCAGAGAAACGATGTGGAGGTCGTGTCTCCTTTGAGCAGCCCCCGTCTATTTTGACCTAACAGTGACATTTATCGGTGCATTTTAACGTTTAATTTCGACGCGGGAGCTCTCTGGAGTGGGGTTGCAGTGGCTGGAACTGGCCCCTGGAGCTTTGTCCCGCTGTGCGGCGCGTGGCGTGCGGCCCCGTCAGCGGCGCTTCCGCGCGGATGTTTTGGTAACTGGTCGCTGCGCCGTGCTGTCCCTCTGCAGGGAGCTTTTTTTGCTGGGCAGGGTGGATTGGCCTTTCCTGAGCATCGCAGGACAGCAGGCCGTGGCGCGAAGGCCCGGCGGTTTGTGATACGGTCACACATCCCAGCGATGAGTTGCCAGGCTGCGGCCACCCGAGAGGCCTGCCGAGGGCTCGCCGGGGCCGCGCTGCCGTGCCGAGGCAGGGCCGTGTTCCCCGGGAAGCGAGCGCTCGGTGACGGCCCCGAAGGAGAGCGGCCTGTTCGGCAGGTGCAGGTTTCAGGGTTTGGAATCTGTAAACCTGCCGTGACAAATTACACGTGAACTTCAACAGGGAAGTGGCAGCACTGCCTACATTGCAAAATGAGGGAAGTTTTCTGTAAGAGAGTAGTTTATTGCGCATTCACAGATGCTCAGTTACGTACCAGGAAGAAGAAACGGCATTTGCTGTCGGTATGGCACCTCCTAACACCGACAAACAGCCGTTCTGTTTAACAAACGTCCAATTGCCGTAGGCACTTTGGGTATTTTTACCAGCAGGGGTTTTCCCTCGCTGTCCTGATGGTTCGTTGTACTTATTTATTCTCCTTAATTTGCTTTGCCAAACCAGCCGAGTCCCGGGTGGGACCCACCGTGCTACGCTTGGTCTGACGCGGGGTCCGGAGGGTTGGAGAGCTGGCTGCGGCTGCCGGCGCTGCGACTGCCGGCTCTGCGGCGGTGCAGGGAGCCCAGGTGTGTGGCTCGGGGCAGCTCTGGAGCCTGCAGAGCTGAAGCGGGCAGAGGCAAGCCCCCCGCGCCGCGTTTTGATGCACAGACCGTGGTGCTCGGAGTGTCAGCTGAGACGCAGGTTATGATAAATTGCTGAGCGTGTATATTAGTTACATGTATGCAAGGACTGCGCCTTTGTTTTTACACGTGGCCGCTGTAGCCTTACTCCACTGGGAGAACGCCGAGCAGCGGCTCACGACCCCACGTGCGTCGTTACACCGCGTTTCAGGTGCAGACGCAGCAGCTAAAACGTGCCGTGATCTTAATGCTGCGCTGGGCCTGGCCACGCGCACCAAGAAAGAAAACATTTCCTTTCACAACGACCTCCGCCCACTTGTGATGCGTGTGCTCATGATGGGTACGAAGTCACAGATTCCCACGAGTGCTCAGGAAATAAAAGCACTGACAGCATCCCCGCAGTGGGTGTGGGGAATGGCCATGCCATCCTTTGGTGACTCCACGTTCGGTGTCGGCACAACCCGCGTTCTGCTGCTGTCGTTCCTCCCCCTGCCACTGCTGTGAGGGTGCAGCAAAGGTGGGCTGCTGCTGCTCTGGACTCTTCCCTGGAGGAAGATACGGCTTTTCAGTGTCGGTCACTTTTCCCACCCACCCTGCAGGGTAAGAGTAGTGAGGGAGAAGAAACTCGGCTTGTGTTAAAAGTTTTGCAACTTTCCTTGCCTGAACGCAGTTTCGTGATGAACCCCAGCACCTTGCTGCAGAGGCCAGACTGGTTTTAGCCCGGTTGCTTTGCCTGTGCAAAGCCTGTGTCCCTGTGGGAAGGGGATGTTGGGAGCGGCAGGCGTTGGTGGACTCCGCTGGTCAGGAGCGCTGGTGCCACCACGTTAATCTGGAACGCAGACCAGGTCTGGGCCATTATCTCCGCGACCTTTCCGGCATCGCTCCCGTCGGTCTCTGGGTGTTCCCGCCTGCCAGTTCTGCCCGTTGTGCTCCCCGCAGGAATGTGCGGGACCGAGCGCGCTCGGCCTTGCCTTGCTGTTCCCCAGGGCCCTTTCCTTCGGACGACGGCGCGTGCGTGCTGTGGCGGAGCTCAGCTGCAGTTCACGGGACCGAATTTCAGAGTTGTTGTTCGGTTGTGACTCTGCCGTTGCCTCTGACAGTGTTCTGCTCCGCATTTCCACCTGGAACGGGCACCGCTCCCCTTCTGGTCTCCCTGTTCCGTTAAAGGGTTAACGGCTGGATGTGCACTGGGACAGAGCCCTTGAACTGTGAGCTTTACGGTCTAAAACCAGCAGGGTGAAGGAAAGGAAAAAGGGAAACGGTAATAGAAAGAAAGAGAAGAAATGTTCAAGCAGAATTTAAAGAAAATAAAGTGATATTTAACAATCTGCAAGAGGAGGAGAGTTTGAAGTGTTGCTGTAGGTTCTGGCAGATCAGAAAATGAAAACAAAATACAGAAAAATAATCAAGGCATTTGGTCGCAGTGAGGTGCGAGGGGGTTCCCTGTTTTAGGCACTAATTGTGTTTGCAGTTTGCAGTGCGGATAACCAGTTCTGAGACAGATTATCTGGAAAGCATCCAACGATTTAATATTTGCCACCAGTTATTTTTAAAAGCTGCTTTGTTGCCAGCCCTCCCAGGAGACCAGGACGTGAAGCGTGTTTTGTTGTGCAGTGCTTTTCCAGCTCAGAGGGGATCAGCTGAAGGACTCGGCTCTCCCTTTTCGTGCCGCCTGCGTTTCCCTGTCCCGTACTGGTTTTACGGCTTTGGTTTGCCGTTGTTTGCCTTGCCAGGAGGAGTTCGCTGGTGACCCCGCGGGCCGCAGCCGATGCGGCCGGTGAATGTCCTTGGCTCTGCTCTGTGCTCCCGACAGGCATGGGGCACCCGGTTTCAGCCGAGGAGATGCGTGAGGGCGAGGTGCGGTTGTTTGAACCGAGGCGGCGTCACTCACCGGCGGCTGGGCTGTGCTGGGACACAGCGACGGCCTCTGCTCAGCGGGCACGCTGCGGGCCTGGCACAGACGAGACCTCGCATGCGAGATTCAGCGTGCTCCTCGTTACCCCTGGCGCCTGTGCGGGCCATGCGCGAGGACCGTTTTGCCGTGTGCTGCAGCCCCGCTGTCCCTGCGCCGCTTTCTCCCTTTCAAGGCTCCTTTAATCCTTCCCGAGCGCGCCCAGCCATAACAATCCTCGGCCTTGTTCTCGCTGCGGGAGGGAGGTGGCACCAGCCGGGTGGCAAAGGTTAGTGCAGAAACCCGTCCTTTTTCGTGCGCCTGTCTGTCCGCAGCTCCTTGCCCGCGGGCTGCGCGCCGTGCCCAGGCGCTGCCCGCCCGCCCTGCCGTCCCCCGCGTCCCGGCTGCACGCTGCTGGCAGTCCCAGGCCGCTCCAAACCGGACACCAGAGAGAAGTCCCACAATCACCACCATTCTCCCTGTTTTGTTCCCTTTCCTGTTTTTAACCAGGCTGGTTTTGTCCTTCCCTTGGTTTCCCACGCAGGTATTTTTGTTTACAGTGGGCAGACGCTGTGTGAGTCTTCCAGGCTCCTGCACCTTTTGCGTCCCTCGTCTCCCTTCTCGTTTTCTCTGCTGTAACCAGAGAGCGCACGCAGCCCCAGAGGCTTTTGTATTTTGCTTCTGGGACAGGGGAGGTGCCCCTGGTCGTGTTACAAAATGCGTTAGGAGACGATCGGCTCTTCCTCTGACGAGTGGCGTTTGGCGGCAGACACGTCAGGCGGTGTTTCGGCGTTCCCGTAGCGATCGGATACGGGTCAGTGCGGCGTTTTTGTGAGCTTTCACTGACGCTGCACTGCCCGCAGCTTTGCATTCAGCTTGGGGCTGCTCTGCGCCAGCGCAGCGGGAGGGCAGATCCCCCTGCACCCAGTCAACAGCCTAAACCACACCAAGGTCCTGGTAACTGGGCTAATCCGTACTGGTGCCAGTCTGCGCCCTGACGCACGAAGGGTTGCTGCCTGATGCTTTCCGGCTGGGCTGGGGTGCCCAGCTGACGCAGGCCGTTGCTTTCCGGGCTCGCACTGCAAGGCCGGCCCTGGGCCTTTGTCCCCAGTTGGGACTGGTGGGCGCCGGGGGCCTGCGGCAGCGGGATGGGTACTGCACACCCCGCGGGTCCTGGGGCACCTCCTGCTCTCTGCCCCCACCTTCCCCACCACCCCAGCGTGTCCGGGCACGGGTGCGGGCTGGTGGCCAGGATCCCTTCCCTTTCCTCATGTCCTGCACAGCCTTCCCTAACGCCCGCTGCAAACCCGCTGGGCTGCTGCCGCAGGGCGGTGTGTGCCCGGATTTCGGCGACGCTGCCGGTGAATTTCCGAGGTGCGGTTTAGCCAGGGAGCAGAGCTGCCTGGGCTGGGCAGCGCTCGGCTTTGGCTGACCGCAGGCTCGCGTCTCGCAGTGCCCCGGGGCGTGCGGTGCCCTGGGGCGTGCGGTGCCCCGGGGGTGAAGCAGACGGCTCCCCGCGGTCTGGCTCCCTGCGCTCCAGCTTCCCGAGCAGCCGCTGGCCTGGCGTGCGTGCAGTGGTGTGTCCTCTGCCCAGGAAATAACAGCACTTCACTGCCGCCAGCGTGCAGGATCTCCCCTGGCTCTTGTCTGGGCAGTGGAAAACACTCTTCTGTCCCTTCTTCTCGGCCGTGGAAGGAAACAGGGACGGCAGTGTTTGCTCCGGCAGCTGCCGGGGGAGAGGGACGGGCAGCGGCGGGTACGGAGCAAAAGGGAAGACTTCCAGCCCTGCCTGCCACGGGCTGAGGGACAGGCAGGCCAGGGGCTGCGTTTCCGAGGAAGGCTGCTCCAGATGCTGCTGGGAGGGGGCTCCTCTCCCAGTCCGGAGGTGTCAAACAACGACCTCCCTGCAGCTGCTGGCGGGCAGGGGATCTCCTGGGGACGGACAGGGAGAGTTCAGGGGAAGGGGCTGGATGGAGTGGGCGCTCCTCGTGCCCCGGGACGGGAGAGCTCCGCCGCTCGCGTCTGCTGTGTGGGCGGCGAATTCGCTTCCCTCCCTCGGTCCCCCCTGCCCGCAGCCGAGCCGGGCACCTGGTTATTGTTCCTGGTGGAGTGGCTGGATGCCACCTGTGCTTTCTGCCCGTAGCTCTGCTCCTTCTCTCCTCCTCGAGGCTCACCACTCCTCCCGCGCTGCCCAGGACAGGCGCCGTTCGCCTGTACCGGCCTCACCGCTCTCCATGACGGCACTGACATTAAACCCCTGCGGCGCTCACCGTTCGCCTGTACCGGCCGCACCGCTCTCCATGACAGCACTGACATTAAATCCCCGCAGAGCTCGCCCTGAGCCATGCCGCGGCCTCCCAGCTCTGTGAGCGGCGCGCCGCCATGCCGGCTCGGCTCGGTCTCTCCAGTGTATTAGCCCTGCATCCACACTGGTCTGCGTTAGTGCTGAGAATGTGTTTTTGTGAGAGGTAGGATCAAATGCTTCCCTGGAATCAAAATATTTTCCTTCTCCTGTCTTCCCTTCACCTGCTAATTGTGTAATGCGATCACGCGGAGCGAACAGGTTTGTCAGGCACCGCGGATCCCTCGTCCCGCTCCTGCCGAGCCTCAGGACGCTGTGGGCTTGATCTGTTGTTTTGGGGTGGGCCGCAGAGAGCGCGTGGGTGGGTGTCACGCAGCCGGCTCCCCGGTCGCAGCCTCTGGGCCGCCTGCCGCGCGGTGAACGCAGGCAGCACCCAGCCGGGCTCCGGAGCGGGTTCTCTGTCATCGCGTGGGGCTGCTTCTGGGCCTGGCCCCCTCCTGGGGACAAGGGGGCTGTTGGTGGCGGGTCCCGAGCTCGAGACAGGGCCCTGGAAGCAGAGAGCTCGGAGCTCAGACCTGGGCAGAGAGCTCCCAGCTCAGGAGCGGGGAGCGCGTCAGCCCGGAGAATCGCCTGCGTGCACAGCAGGACTGAGGATGAGCCCCCCTCGTCCCCGGCTGCCCGCACGCCGCTGCGGGACCTGCTGCAGCTTCCGCTCCTCAGCGCAGCGGCGGTCGGGCGGGCTCTGTTCCTGTCCCTTGGCGAGCCGAGGGCAGCAGCGGCGGCGGCAGAATGGGGCGTCAGCACTCTCAGCTCATTTTTTTCCCTTGTGCATGTTTTAAAAATACTATTTCCGTGTTGCAACAGTCACCCCTGCCCTGCATGGGGCCTTAGCACGGGGTGTGGAGAGAGGAGCGCAGCCTCTCGCAGGGCCGGGGAATGCGCATTTTGGGGGAGGCGAGGGGCACCCAGCCCTGGGCAGCGAGCGGAAGGGGCGTCCCTGCGGAGCCGTGGTCCTCCGCCTCCGCTGCCCGCACGCTGGCTCTGACAGGACGGGCTCTGCTGCCTACGGTGCGTCCCCGTGCCTTCGCAGCTCCTCCTCGCTGCCTGCACCCTGGGGTCCCTTGAGAAGCCCCGACACGGCCTTTCCCGTCGCCCAGGCTTGCGAGATCCCCGAGGCTCCGGTATGGACAGGGCACGCACACGGAGTGCTGGCAGCTGCCTTGCTCTCCTGCACATTCATGGGCCTTTGATTCCCAAAATGTCATCTTTCCCCTAGTCTCTGGCTCAGCACCAGTCCAGAAAATCCCTGAAGAGGTTTGGCCCTCTTCCTTCCAGCCTCGGGATGCAGGGACGCCGCGGGTCAGCCCAGTGTGTCCTCCAGCCTGGTCAGGTGGCCTCTGTGACGGCCCCTCTGTCTGTCGGGACGGTCTTTTTTGGGGTGGTTATACAACGGCGGTGCCTGGGCTTAGGGATGAGAAGGAAACATGCCGTTTCCCTCCCCTTCCCCGCTGCTGCTTTGCATCGCGCCCCCGCCACGGCCCCAACAGGCCGGTGAGGGCAACGGGACCCTGCGGGGTGGGGGGTGAGGGTCGCTGTCCCACCGCTCACCCCTGCGGCCTCCTGCCCTGGCACCCCCTTCCTGCCCCGCCTGCCCCTTTGCCCTGGCCCTGGGGCAGCCGCCCTCCGTCCCGGCGTGCATCCCAGCCGGCATTTCCCCAGCAGCCCCGCCAAGCTGGGCAGAGGAGGGTTTTCAGCGCCTGTGCCTTGTTTCCGAGCACCCTCCAGATCTGCCCTCCCTCTGTGCATTCGGCGCCTGGCCCAAACCCGTGTTTCTGGGCAGGGTCTGCTGCGTGCCCTGGTCCCGTGGCCATGCTGCTGCTCGGCATTAATGGAGGCCGAGGGCTGGGGCTTTGCCTGCTCGGTTGCCTTGGAGACGAAGCAATAAACTTACGCCAAACTTTGGGAATTATTTGGGTAAAGTGCCTGCGGGCGGGAGCTGGCCTCCCTCACGGAGGGGCGGCCCCGTGCATTGGCGCTGCGCTGGGTGCATCGCTGGGCTCCGCTGGCGGGTGAGGATGCGAGAGGGCTGCTCGGGCACGAGAGAGCCCTGCGTCCGGTGTTCGGTCCCCAGGGCTGTGCCGGGGCTGGACCGCTCCCCCGGCCCAGAAACTATCTGCCCCCGTCCTGCGCCGAGGTCCTGGGAGCGGGGCCGCAGCGGAGGAGGCCTCTGGGACTGCCCTCTCCTCGGTGACCACAGGTGGCCGGGGTGTGCTGGTCCACCCCGGGGGACAGGAGGGCAACGGGATGTCTCCGGCCCCTGTTTTGGGTGGCCGAGGGGTGGGGCCAGCATGTGCGTGTCCTGAGGCCAGGAGCGTGGGTGCCTGGGGAGAAGCAGAGCGTCGGCAGAGTGCCCGCTCCCCCAGGCGCCATGGCCGTGCCTTTTCTCCGGTCTCCTAGAGCGACCTGAAAAGGTGACAACCCACCTTGTCCTCATTTTCTTCTTCAGATGGGGTCTGAGTGGCAGTGCCATCAGAAATGCTCGTCCGTTGCTCTCAGCCCCATGCCTGCCTTGTTTAACAGCCGCTCTCCCAAGGCCCCAGAACTGTATCTCAGCCTTTTTCTGCGGGCTGTTTCAGTCCTTGTTGATGGGAAAAGCTGGAAAGGGAGCGATTTATTGTAAGATGCAATCTGAGCTTTTGTAAACCTTCGCTTACGCGTCCCCAGTGATCTCTCTGGGCTGGCCTCGGCGCCTGCCAAGGGCTTTCTGGAAGCAGCCTGGGCAGGGAGTTGGTCCAGCCCAGCTCTGGAGCTTTGCCGGTTCCGCCGTTAGCGGCACACGGAGCTGCCGGGAACCCCTGAAAGGCACAGCGTGAGGTACTCAGGGTGACCCGTGCCCGGTTCCTTTGTCCCCAGTCACCCCTGCGATTGTAATGCAGCGTTTATTTATTTATGCAGTCTCGGACCTTGGTGCGCAAGACAGCTGTTCCGTATCAGTTTTATCGTCGTTCAGCACAAGACTGAGCACGTTCGTGTCTCTGAATGGAACAGGGAACGTTTCCTGCCCCATAGGCCTGTCTGGTGCTCCTCAGCACGTCCAGAGCCTCCCCGATACCAACAGATCCACTGCCAGATCCACTGCCAGGTGGATCCAGTGTCAGATCCAGTGCCAGATCCACTGCCAGGTCCGGTGTCCGGAGCCCTAGGTGCCAGGACACCACTCTGAGCTCGGAGAGCGGGTTGTTCAAAGCTGGGAGGCTGCGGCGCAGGGACCACGCTGGACCTCTGCTGCGGGTCGTGCTCTGAGATGGGCGGCTGGTCTTGTTCGGCCCGGCTGCTCTTACATCGAGCTCTGAGCAAGTGGGAGGCAGCGTTCCCTGCCCGGGGACAGGGGGGGCTGCCAGGCACCCAGTTCACTCAGGCGTGGGGACAGGGGGCACGGGCTGCAGTGGCCCCACGGGATGGGTCCTGCTGTGGGCTCAGTATCTGCACGCAGAACGCTGTGGCCCTGCAATGGGGCCGGTGAGGAGGTGGCACCTGGGGTTGTCAGACCCGGCTACGCCTTCAAGCCGGGCATCGGCAACTTCCGTGCGGAGCTCTGTTGCTGCTGCGTGTCCGTGAGGCAACCAAAAGGCCTGTGCTCCCCCTTGACTCCTCGTTCTCGGCCTCGTGGGCCACTCCCTTGTTTCAGGACTGGGTTTTTCTCTAGACCGTCCGCTGATTTTCCCGTGTGTTTTTGGGGAGAGGCGGAAGAGCAGCTTCGCCGAGAGCAGCTTCCCTCCGGCCGCAGCCCACCCTTGCTTTTCACCACAGCACCAGCCTCTCCAGTGGGACCAGGGCTCGGGGTTCGCAGCGCCTGGTGTGACGGCCGCGCTGTGGGGGCATCCGGATGGGGGCTGAGCCTTCTCCCCACCGCCCCCGGCTGCGGCTCCCCCGGCATTGCCCTTGCTGGGTGCTCCTGTGCCGGCTCTGTGAGCGCTGGGATGCCGCTGGGAGTTGCTGGGCAGGCTGCGGGCAGCGAGGCCAGCTGGCCGTGTCGCTGGCTGTCCGTGCTGGGCTTTGTGCGAAGCACGTGGAGCCTGTGAGAGGAGAGAACAAGAAACAGAGGTGCTTTGTGTGTCCGCAGCAGGAACTGGGCCACGGCTGCCCGCCCGTGCCCTGCTAATGACTGGGGTGCTGCGTGCCTGCGCCCACAGCTGCCCCGGGACGCGGGACGCTGCATACCTGCCCCCGGGAGCAGCAGAACAATCCCCCTTTCATCTGGCTGCTGGCAGCTTCGTGCTGCCTGGCCGCATGGCAGACGGGCGCGGGCAGTGCTGCCTCTGCCCGGGCTGCCATGGCTGGGGGGAGCACGGCCCCGGCCCCTGGCCCGTCGGAGGAGACAAAGGGCTGGTGGGGGGCCACAGGCCTGCTCTCGTGCCGCGATGCTTTGTGAGGGCAGCCACTGCGCCGAGCCCAGCACAGGCGGGCGGCTGGGATGCAGCAGGCGCCGCTCCCGGGGAGCAGGATCCCGTGTCCTGGGTGGGGTGGCTCTGTGCTGTTGAGCCCCGGTCAGAATTGGGTGGCTCCTGGGCAGGTTTTGCCGGGGCTGCAGCTGGGCCCAGGGCTCCTGGCTGGCCTGGGACAGCGATCTGGCGCTGCTCTCGGGGCAGGATCGGCAGAGGCCCAGCAGAGGGACGGGGCTGCCACAGCTGGCTCCGCGTTGGACGGGGCCTGCGGAGGTGTTGCCTGCAGAGCTGCTCTGCACAGGGTCCTGGGACACGGCTCTGTGACCTCTGGGGATGGGGACTCGTCAGAGACCCTGGGGCGCAGGGGTTCCCCCAGTCTCCTGGGGCTGTTAGAGATGATGGTACGGCTTTGGTTTTTCTCATTTGCCCTGTCCAACATGTGACCATCAGCTGGGGTGTGGGTTGCTCCCCCACGGCTGCTGGGAAGTGGGGTCCGTGTGGGGTCCCCGTCTGCGTGCAGGAGTGGGGCTGGCAGGTGACTGTCACTGCTGGCTTCTCGCTGGGCTGGAAGAGTCGAGAGGAGCTGGCATGGGAACTGCTCCGAATCGCCAGCTCTGTCCTGCGCCTGCATGTCCTGGAGAAGCGGTGCCAGCTGCTGCGGCGCCTGAGCCCCCGAGCGGGCAGGTCCCGCGGGCAGGGCAGAACGGGCAGCGGGCTGGGGGTTTGCTCCACTCACCATTTCCCGGCCACAGCCTCCTGCAGGCTGGAGTCCTCTGCAGAGAGCAGCTGTGCCCACGCAGCACGTTCCTCCGCAGAGAGCACCTGTGCCCATGCAGCACCATCCTCCGGTGGGGCCGGGAGCCGCGGGCAGGGCTGCAGCCGGGCTGTCTCACACCTCCCCGTGCCTCGCAGGTGAATCAGGGGAACATGCCAGGCATCCAGAGCACCTTCCTGGCCATGGACACAGAGGAGGGCGTGGAGGTGGTGTGGAACGAGCTGCTCTTCACCGACAAGAAGGCCTTTAAAGCGCACGAGGTGAGCCATCCCTCCCCAGCGGGGACTGTGCCCACCTCCCCAGACACCACCCGTGGCCCCTTCCTGGGCAGCTCCTGCCTATGTGGCATTGTGCTTTCCCTTGGCTTCTCTCCCAGCAACAGCTCCGTGCGTCCCCCGTACCCCGAGAAGAGCTCTCTCTGTGACTCGGGGCACAGCGTCCTCCCCAGCTCCAGGTTCCCTTGCTCTCGCAGTTGTCCTGCCACATCCCAGGACCTGCCCCCTCACCTCTCCTCTCTCTGCCTGCAGGAGAAGATCAAGACCATGTTCGAGCAGCTGGTGCTCGTGGATCACCCCAACATCGTGAAGCTTCACAAATACTGGCTGGATGTGAAAGACTCGAAGGCACGGGTAGGGAGGTCCCAGGGGGCATCCGGGGGTCCCCAGGCCCGGGGAGGGATGCCAGTGGGAGCCAGGCGGGGATCCCGGCTCTGCTTCTCACCCTGCTCCCCAGGACTCCCCTTCCTTCTCCGGGACGCTGCTGCCAGCAGCCGGCTCTCACCCGTGTGCGGGGCGGCGTGGGCTGCGTGCTGCCGGCTGGCGCAGCCCACGGGCTGTGCACGGCGCTGGCTGCGCAGGGAGGCTGGGAGGCTGACGGCTCTCTTCCCTGCCAGGTCATCTTCATCACAGAATACGTGTCCTCAGGGAGCCTGAAACAGTTCCTGAAGAAAACCAAGAAAAACCACAAGGCCATGAATGCCAGGGTAGGTTCCCTGGCGCAGGCAGAGCGTGTCCCAGCAGTCACCTTTGATGATGACAGTCTCTGCGGGGTAGTGGAGGGCGGATTTCCCAGTCACGGGGTGATAGGTAGGAGTGCCCTGCTCCGGCTGCCTCGTCTGACGGAGCGCCCTGGTCTCTGCTCTAGGCCTGGAAGCGCTGGTGCACTCAGATCCTGTCTGCTCTCAGGTAAGCGTGCCGTCACTTGTCGGCCGCACGGCTCACTGGGCTGGGCGCAGGCAGCGTGCTGAGGGCAGCCTTGTGTCCGCAGCTTCCTGCACTCCTGTGAGCCTCCCATCATCCACGGCAACCTCACCAGCGACACCATCTTCATCCAGCACAACGGGCTCATAAAGATTGGTTCAGGTGGGACGCTGCCGCCCTCGCAGGCCCGCGGCTCCGGGTGCTGACGAGAAGTCAGCAGGAGGAAAGGGCCCGCCGAGAGGTGTGGGGGGCCGCGCGGGGTGGAGTGCCGAGGGCTGGGCAGTGGGGGCGAGAGCTGCGGGGTCCCTCAGAGGGTCCCCTGTGCAACGCTTGGGGTCACCTTCTCTTCTGTTTGTGTCCTCTGCTCCACGCCTCCTTCCTCGTCTGCTTCCGGATCGGCGCTGACCGGCAGTCTGGCACAGGGTGTTTGCAAACGGTGAGCGTCCCCCACCACCTCTCCCAGCACATCACTCCGTCCCTGGGTCGGAATTCCTCCCCTGCGGCACGCAGGAGCAGCCCTGGGCTCTGCAGGCAGGGGGACCTGTGTCCCTCAGGGAATTGCTGTTCCTGTCCTGGGAGCAGAGGGGTCTCCTGGGGGAGCGAGTGGCCCATGGGTGGTCTGCACGGGCAGGAGCGCACACAGAAATCCTGGCTGCCTCGGGGCACCCACGTGCGCACGTGGCCCTGGGGAAACAGCTCGGAAGAGCAGTGGTGCAGAACATTTCTCGTTCCCGACGCAGCCCTCCCGGATGACCTGCGGAGCCCCATCAGGATTGAGCGGGAAGAGCTACGCAACTTGCACTTCTTCCCCCCGGAGTACGGCCGTGAGTGCGGGGCCCGTCTGCCGGGGGTGCGGGCAGTGCGGGTGCCCGGAGGGGCACGGAAGGGGGCCCTGCGTGCGGCGCGGGTGCAGTGTTTGCAGCGATACAGTTATTCAGTGCATTCGTAACTGAAGCTGTGGGCCGTGAGTCACAGGAGATTATGTGGCAGTGAAGGACCGCGGGTAGGTATTCAGTGGTGGTTAGTGCAGAGAGGGAGAACCAGCCGTGCCTACGTGGGATGGACGGTGCATTAGCAATTATGGGCTGGGAACAGGATCTCGACAGCTCTGAAAAGGTCAGCTGACAGCTCGGGAACACTTAACAGCATGTAAAGTGTTACGGTGATCAGGGAAACAGGAGTAGAGACTTTTTGTGCCGTGTGAGAGCTCATGGTGAGATCCCCGCCTTGAATATTTGGGCAAATAATGGGAAAGGCTGTGCGGGGAACTGCGAGAAGGTGTGTGCTGGGGCGGGGGAAGCCGTCATGAGCAGAGGTGTGGGCTTGGTGAGGGCAGGGGCGTGCGGGGAGAGGCGTCTGCAGGGACGAGGCACGGTGCAGGGGCTGTTCCCAGGGAGGGCGGGTGGTGGCTGGTTCCTCTGCCCTGACGTGGTTCTGGCTTGGTTTTCCAGAAAAGGCTGACGGGACGGCTGTGGACATCTTCTCCTTCGGGATGTGTGCGCTGGAGGTATGGAGCAGCACAACTTCGGTGCCTGGGAACCTGCCGTGGTTCCAAGGCAGGATTGTTCATGGTGGTCTGGGGAGCTCCCCAAGGAGTCTCCTTGCCCTTTTCCAAATCTCCCTGTGAGCTAGGGACCCCTTGCAGCGACGGAGACATCACTGCTGGGGTCAGCAGAACATCTGCTGCTGCCTGGCCCACCCTGCAGCAGCAGGCTTAGCTCACCTCTCCTGTGCTCAGCTGGTGCCTCTCAGCTGTCTCTGCTGATGCCTCCTCTTCCTCCTCAGGCTGTGGCAGCCCCGGGAAGGGAGGGCACAGGGGGAAGGGAAAGACCGCGCTGCTCCAGGGAGACGCGCACCGCCGAGCACAGCTTGCCCAGCAGATTGTGGGGCTCTGGGTGCTGTCTGTTTGTCCCCCAGTCTGCACGGTGCCCGGGGAGCAGCCTCCTGTGTCTGCCCCGCCTGGAATCCGTGCACAGCCTGGAGCGCTGGGTGGGCGAGAAACAGGCCCCGAGGGTAGGGGTGCAGCAGCCGGGAAGCACTGGGGAGCCCTGAAGGCCTGGCCGCGTGCAGACATGGCTTCACTCCTCCTTCCCCAGATGGCAGTGCTGGAGATCCAGACCAACGGGGACACGCGGGTCTCGGAGGAGGCAATCGTGCGGGCACGACATTCTCTGGACGATCCCAACATGCGGGTGAGTGCAGCCGGCTGAGCCTCGGGGACCCCTCTGTGGGCCAGGCGTCCCTCTGGGGTGTAAATCCCCCCAGGAGCGTCCTGCCCCTCGGCTGGCACTGGAGCGTCAGGCAGCCTGACGTTGCTGCACGCGCCGGGG
The DNA here is from genome assembly GCA_011801015.1 of Ardeotis arabs. NCBI lineage: Eukaryota > Metazoa > Chordata > Aves > Otidiformes > Otididae > Ardeotis > Ardeotis arabs. Next base: position 30,527 of record JAAGAY010020061.1, read on the forward strand.
TGCACCAGCGCTGGGCAAGGGGAACAGGACAGTCCCCTGCTGCAAACCTAAGGGCAGCCACATCTGGTGGGCTGGGGGCTACGGGGATTCTCTCCCTGCTGGGCTGGTTGAGATGAGAGGCAGGTCCTCACCACCATTTCCCAGTCTTACCAGTAGCAAGGCTGAGTGCGAGTTGCCAGTAGTGCACGTGTGCACACGCGTGCACACACACTCTGTGCAGACGTGGCCAACCGCAGACAGTTCAGCACAGACAGGGCAGTGCCCTGCTCGGGGGAACAGACGGCGTGAACAGACAGGTCCTGCTTCTCAGCATCGCTGCTCAGGGCAGTCCGTTCACCCGTCACTGGTTTCGGGCCCCATCCCACGAGTCTCCCGTTATCACTCAGACCCGTGGTCTGTCCAGTATCTCTGCCCCGCCCCAGGCTTCCAGCTCACCTACCAGCTGGTCCAGCTTGGTGTTCGCCAGAGGACCACCCGTGCTCGCAGGGAACAGAGAACAAACTTACACTGTAAACACCAAGGAACAGAGTTTAGTGAGACAGGACAGACAGAGCTGACCAGGTGCAGGACTCACCCAGACAGGTGTACTGAGCAGCGCCCTGCTCACAGCCAGGCATCCCATAGTAAATCCCACCCCCTTTGACGCAGTAGTGCCCTTCTTTGCACGGTGTCTTCCGTTGAGCCTTCAGCGCCAGGGGCAGACGGCGTTGCCGTTCACCTCTGATGGTCTCTGGGGCAGCTGCTGCGGAGGGGTTAGGTTGTGTGGGTGCCCCCCCTCTCATCCTCCTTCTGATCACATTTCGGTGTTGGCGTCTGTTCTGAGTAGCCCTAGCCAGACACCTGCACAGAGTCTGCACGGAGCAGTCGGGAGGACGGGCCCCAGACTGCAGCATGCAGGAGAGGCAGAGGGTCTTGCGTTTCTGCCATCAATGAGCAAAACCAGGCCGATGCGTCTCTCCCATGCTGCCGCTGTCAGGAGTCCCTCCCGCTGGCTCAGCCTGCCCTTTCTCCAGTCCTACCCCCGTCTCCTGGTGGGCTGCAGCTCTCGGAGCTGATCCTGGCTGCCTGCCGGGATACGCCCTGCCTGTTCTCCCTGCACTGCAGCACTCCCGGGGTGAGAGCACGCAGGGCACAGAGGTGCTGCAGCCGGGCTGTCGGTGGGCAGCCAGCAGCACGCTGCCCGCCCGGAGCACCGCTGCCTCCTTGGCTTGGTGCTCTCTGCGCTGCCTGCCCTGCCCTGCCTGGGGCCGCTCGCCGGTGGAAACAGCCATGCAGTCCTGCTTCCCGGGAAAGGCAAGTGTGGCAGGGAGCCAGGGCTGGCAGCGGTGGGGATGAAGCAGGGCAGTATCCTGCTTTGCCTCCAGTTTCTGCCTTTGCTTCCACCCTCAGGAGTTCATTCTGTCGTGCTTGACCCTCAACCCTGACAAGCGACCGACAGCCAATAACCTGCTCTTCCACCGGGTGCTCTTTGAGGTCCATTCCCTCAAGCTGCTGGCAGCACACTGCTTCATCAACCACCAGTGTGAGTAGCCATGAGCCCACCCTGCCCCGTCTGAGCCTGTGTCGCTGCCCCAGCGGAGCTGGGGGTGTGGAAGAGCCCGGGGAGAAAGGCGGTGGCTCACAGACCTCCCCTCGGGTCCGCGCTGCAGAGTCCACCTTACAGGACCTCGCAGCTGACAGCCCCTTTCTGCCGTTGTCGTAGATCTGATGCCAGAGAACGTGGTGGAGGAGAAGATAAAGGAACTGGACTTGAACATGGTGATGGCAGAGATCCGAAGAGAGGGTCGGCCTGGAGCACAGTGGAGGTGAGGATGAGCAGGGGAGATGTCAAAGCAGCCATGGCCATCCAGCCTGGTGATCCTGGTGTCACAGCAGAGCAGTCCTTCACACCGCTCTTCTCTCCGGCCTCCCCCAGTAATCTTCCTGTCCTGTTTCTCTCCCAGGTACTCAGAGGTCTCCTTCCTTGAACTTGACAAGTTCTTAGAAGACGTCAGGTGGGTTGAAGGTGGCTGACCTGGAATGTTCTACCCAGCTCTGCTCCCCAGCGTCTCTGCGCCCCGCTCCCGGGCAGCGTGGAGCCAGGCTCAGGGGACTGTGCTGCAGCACGTGTAGAGTGTCGCGTTCGCACAGCAGTCCCTGGTCGTGTGTCATCCCCTCTGCGGTTCCCCCGGGCGAGCCAGGGCTGCAGCACCGGGCGAGGGGAGCTCTGTGGCCTGCCACCCCCTCGCCCTGCTGCCGGCCTGCCAGCACCGCCGCTCCGCGGGCGCAGGTCCTGGTCTGGGCCACAGCCTGCCGCAGCTGACCTTTCCGGGGCTGTAAGAGGACGGGGCTCAGCTGTTTGTCCTCCCTCTGTCTGTACCAGGAATGGGATTTATCCCCTGATGAACTTCGCTGTTTCCAGACCCCATGCCCTCCCACGCGCACTCTCCCAGCCCCAGGAGGACCCTCAAAAAGCCAAGACTCCCACCCCAGAGCCCTTTGATGTGGAGACCAGGAAGGTAAGGTCAGATCTGGGTGGGGATAGATTCTCCACTGGCAGTAGGTGGATGGTCTCCGTTCCTGACACCCTGCTGCAGGAAGGCCCCTCCCTTAGCCATGTGCTGGACTCCAGCGCGGGTGAGAGCTGTTCTCGCTGCGCTGGCTGCCCCAGGACGGTGACTCCCGTTGGCTGGAGCTCGTGAGGTCCGTTGCACCAGAGACCTTCCGGAGCCGGCCCGTTGCCTCTGATTCCTTGACTCTGCCTTCCCTCCTCACACATCCACCGGCAGCTCTGTGGCGCGGCGTATTCTGTGCCTCGTGCTGGGGTGTAGGTTTGCAATCCCATCATCATTTGGTAGCGGCACTGCAGTGGCATGCAGAGATGCCGGCTGAGCTCGGGCCCCGTTCCGCCTGGCACCGCACAGGCGACCGCACGCCCCGACACTGAAGTCCCAGGCAGGAAGGTCATTGCAAGTGGGTTTATGGACCCCGAGGGGAGCGGAGGGGGTGCCAGGCAGGGAAGGACCGACACAATGTGAGGCTGCTGGAGCAGAAGTGAAGCCTTCCAACACCACGGTGTAATCCATCGCTGCACAGAGCAGTTCAGCGCTGCAGCGTTGTCCCCACAGGGGTATGGGCAGGCTGCCGTACGTCCCCCCAAAGCCTTCCCTTCTCCAGGGGGAGCGAGCCCTGTTCCCTCAGCCTCTTCTCACAGGGCAGGCACTCCCGCCCAGGATCATTTTGGTGGCCCTCCATTGAACTTGCTCCAGTATATCAATGGCTTTCTTGTTTTGGGGGCCCAAAATTAGATGCAGTACCTGGATGTAGTTCAACAAGTGCTGAGTACAGGGAAATTATTATTTCCCTCAGTGTCCTGGCTGTGCCCCAGCACGCTGTTGGCCTTCCTTGCTGCCAGGGCACGTTGCAGCTCATGTCCCGCCTGCTGCCCACCATCACCCCAGAGTCTTTCCAGCAGAGCCAGTAAGGCTCTCCTGCCAGCCAGCCCATCCCAGGCTGTGTCCTTGCCAGGGATCCTTCCTTCCAGGGGCAGGAGTTGGCATTGTCCCTTGCTGACACGCATATGGGGAGACGAGGTTGTTGGCCGCCATGGACAGGGCACAGCTCAGGCTTGGCACTTCTTACAGCGCCTTCTGTCTCCTGAACTGCCGGCCGTTGCTGAGAGCGGTCAGAGGAACCCACCGGTCCGTGTGCACCTCTCCACCCTTTGGTCCCCGTTACTTCCCTGCGCGGGTATTTCCCTGTAACGACACTTCTCATTCGTTATTAATCACCTGTGGCACCGTCTTTGTTTTCCGTGGATGACACGAATGCATTGAACTGATGTGAAAAATACGATGTAGGGCTAAACCTAATTCTTACCCCAGCCAGATCCCACGAAATGCCTCCCTTCAGAAAGTACAGCAGCAGTGGTTTCTTCGTATCTGTCTGAGAATCAGCCTCAGTGCACTTAACTTATGCTTTATTCATAGTGCTCAGTGCCTATTTTTAGTGAGAGCGCTGTGGTGATCCATCAGATGCGTTCGAGAAATGTAAATGCGAACCTCCGCAGTCGTGTCTTTTCCCCTCTCTGCATCTGTTACGTGCTGCTTTTTCAGCCGGCGCCTCAGGGAGAGTTCTGCAAGTGCGTAGTCTGACCAGCGTGTTCAACTCGCTCTTACCCAGTCTGACAAAGGACCAGTAGTGTCAGAAGCACTCAGGTTCTACAGATTTCATGAAAACTTGCAGCTGGACAAACTTGCAAGTCCCAAATGAGTGTAGCTACAATGCAGATTCTCTGTCTGCTCTGGGAGGCACTGGAATATGGATGCTGGATGGGTCTGAGGAATTTTTTTTCGTGGTGAGGATGGTTAAACAACGGACCAGGAGCTACGAGAGGTTGTGGGATCTCCTTGGAGGTTTTCAAAACCCATTGGGCAGAGCTCTAAACAGCCTGGCCTGAATTCCCTGGTTGTCTTGTTTTGAGCAGGGGCTTGAGCTTGAACTGGAAACCTCCCAGTGCCCCTTCCCACCTCATGATTCTGTGATCACAGGCATCAGGTAGAGAGAGGTGGGGAGCAGCTTGCAACAATGCGCTCAAACACCCGTGTGAGGATGTCTGCAAACTGCCGCGCAGTTCCGTGTAATTCAGTATACAAAGGAGCACGGAGCCAGAGTGCGCTGGCGTCACTCGGTGTAAAGAAAGGACACCCACCTTGGGCATACAGCCACACTGGTCAGCTCTTCTTGGAGAAATGGATGGCCTGGGGACGACAAAGGTCAGAGGACAGCGAGATTCCTGACTGAGCACGCTAAATGCCCAGGGAAGTTTGTCATGGGGAGAGCTGTCGTGGGGTACTGGGTCAGGGGAGGGAACAGGCATATAACTCACCTCTGAGCATAAGCTTGAATTAGTATAATTGAATATAAAAAAATAGATAAAGGAGGAATACAAGTGAAACGCTGTTAAACCCTGCGTGGAACAGGGATGTTGATTCCTCGCTTGGTTTCCTGTCTTTTGGGCTGACCCACGGCGTGCTCTCTCTGGCTTTCCTTTGCCCAGACAGTGTGATGTCTGTGTGGTGGTGTGAACCATTTTCATGGAAACCTGGAGCTGACGTACTGAAGCTTGAAGCTGACCCAGTTCCTTCATAGGAACTTGAAGCTGATGTGAATAAGATGCCGTATTTATCTAACACATTTGAATATTGTGCGATGCAATGTGAGGTGTTCAAAAGAAAATCCATACGTCATTTTAATAACATTCAGGATTTCAGTTTTGCTTCTCTGTCTGATTCAAGGATTGGTCATTACATGAGGACATGACGAGGACAATACTAAAACTTGGGTTTTTAGTAACCAAGAGCTTGGGCAGAGCTTTAGGGGGAAGCCTACCCCTGGTACATGGAGCAGCAGGATTCACCCTAGTCGTAAAGTTTTCCCAGAACTGCGCCTTGCGCAGGGCTCCCTTACCCATCTCTCCATCAGCTGACGGTGGCCATGGTTCGTAGCTGGACACTGGACTAATGTAACTCTCAGCTGCTCCACCTGGACACTTCCTAGGAATGTGGGAAGAAGTGGAAGGTCAGGCTGGCAACCGGAATCAAGGGAGTTAAGTAGGAATTTGAAAGTCATGCTTGGAGAGCAGAGGTAAAGCAGACCTGGGGGAGCCAGAGGGACTGTGTCCAAGCTGATGTTGATTTTGGCCTCTTCTAGGTGGTGCAAATGCAATGTAACATGGAGCTGAACGAAGACAAGACCCAGTGGCACGTAAGTATTCAGCTCCACTTCTGCCCGAGGCACTGGGGCGAGACTGCTCTCTGTGCCCATCTCTGGCATCTGACTGGGAAGACGTTTGCTCTCAGCTAGTTCGCTGCAGTACCCAAAGGCCTTGCTCTTGTCCCTTTATCGTAAAAGAAGCCCAATGAAGAGCGAGGCCGCCAGCCCCCTCTGAGGGGGGAAGACCTTGATGTCTTTGTCTGGATATCTTTTAACTCCGTTCTAGTTTTAGCAGTGCAGGTGAGCTGTAACTGCTAGAGAACATTCCTCTAAGACACTCAAACTCCCCTGCCAAAGACATCCAGCATCTCCGCCGTTACCAGCATCTCCCTGCCCACCGCTGCCAGCGGTTTCTAGTGCTGATGGAAGAGTCGGCAGCTGTCTCTCTTACAGAGACTGGAGTTTGTAAAGAGCTCTCTCTTCTTTCTGCAGCTTACTCTTCTGCTGATCCTGGAGGACAAACTGCATCGCCAGTTGAGCTACGACTTGCTGCCCAGTAGGTTTACTTGCAAGTAGATTTCTGTGCGTGAATGCAGAAGTGTTGCCTGGTGGCCCTGGTCAGGTTTAGGCTCAGACTGTGTTAGACCCAGGTTGTGTTTATAGACAGCTTTTCTTTCCCTCTTGTACCGGGAGAGCAGACGAAACCCCAATATCTGTGTGGTACCAGTTCTTGTCCACTCAGACCCTGAGCTTACAGCCTCTGGCACACGGTAGTGCCCTGCGCTCTGGAGTGAACGTTGGGAGTCCAGTGGCCATCAGGACCCTGCACTTCACCCTGGGGCATGTGTGCAGTTCCTGGGGGAACACCAGTGAATTCTTCCCTCGTTCCCAGCACTGGTGCAGTCTCCACAGCACTTTCAAAGGAGAAGGTGGGCTCCTCTGAGGGAGCCCGTGGCTCTGGGGAAGGATGCTTCTCCTCAGAGTAGGTCCAGCACAGGAGGCTCCTTCCTAAAACATGCAGGAGCCTTCTGGAGGCCATGCAGCTGGAGTCCCCTGACTGCCTTACAGCCAAAATTAAAGCATAAAGCTTGGAAATTAGTGCTTGGGGTTTGCTGCTTCACCAGCCCCTGGTGTTTTTCTGCCTACAGGTAGTGGCCTGTCTGCTTTTCGTGCTGGGCCAAAGCAAGCAAAAAAAAATCTCAGAGGTGACACATTGCCAAGCCTATTGTGCTTTGTGTGATTTGGGACGGGGCTCGTTCCCCCCAGTACCTCGTTCAGCCCCGGGTCACTGCCCCCCTCTGTGCTGTTTGCTCCGGGGTTGCTGAGCAGTTACGTACCCAGCCAGGAGCGTACAGCCTGTGTCCCTGCAGCACGACGAAGCGTCATGCGGATGTGCGGCGGGTTGGGATGGGGCACTTTACTGGCAGAGGAGGAACTAAGAGATGCATGAACTGCCATGTTCTCACCGTTCCTTGTCTCTGCAGCTGATAACTCCAAGGACTTGGCCACAGAGCTGGTGCATTACGGATTCATCCATGAGGTACGCCTCCTCACCACTCCTCGTCTCACTCACGCGTGCACCGTGCTACTGCAGTCCCCAAATCCACGTGACACCTCAGAGGAGTAAGAGCTCCTCCGTTCCCCGTCAGCAGCCAGTGAGCGGTGGCAGGGGCGAGCCCCTGGCAGTCAGTGATGCTTCCTTTTGTGTTTGTTTGGTTTTTTCCCCTCCACACTTGGCTCGTGCCCATCTCCAAGTTGCTGTTCTGAGGGAACACAGCGATGTGAGGGTGTTCAGCCTCACAGCAATCCTGAATGTGAGAACCAGAAGGAAGCTCCCATCTCCAGAGGAATTGTGCCCCTGGACCGCTGCTCTTAAGGCACTTTGCGGATTCCTGCCTGCCAGAGGAGACGGCCTGCCGCAGCATCCCACTTCCAGGCTCTCCCTTAGGTGTTTGTGGACAGTCCCAAGAAAGAATTCCGAGCAGCCCAGGCATTCAGACTACTCAGCAGCGTAGCCTCAAGGAAAGGCAGCCTGGAGAGAATTAAAAAGATATTTATTTTTACTTTGTACAAGGTAGGAATTCTGAGGCTGTAGGCAAAGTTTTGGAGAATTCCTCATTTTGGATGCTGACATTAGACCAGGAAGGGGTCAGCTTCACTGAGTGAAAAATCTATCTGAGTACACCTGGAAAAAAGCACATTTAGACCTTCCTCCTTTCTTCACCTGAGCACGGAGCCGGTGGAGCTCGGCACTGACACACCGGGGTGCTTTCTCCCGTGCTCTGGAAAATACGTGGCATTTGGGGCAACCCGGCACTGCAGAATATACCTCACACAGTCCGCGTTCCACGGGCTGGGAACTACCTGTCTCTTCCTTTCTCTGAGGAGAAAACCTCCTTTTAACACATCCTCCCCTCTCTAACGTAGTTTCTACTCTACAGGCACCAACTGCCTTTTCTCTGGATGGTGTAACTGATTCGTACCGTGCCAAACTGAGCAAATGTCCCGAGCCTGTATTTAGCCTGGAAGCGCGCTGCGTGTTTCTGATCTGAAAGACATGTCTGTCCAAATGCTCGCCTGGTTCTCCAGCTAGAGTGGTTGGTCTAATGAAAGATACCACCATGCCGAACAAATCTGGCCTTCAAAATCAAAACTTTCAAAACCTTTTAAGTTTTTTCTTAAAAGAAAAGTAGTGAGTTAGCAGCAGTAGTGACAAAGGGGTGCCTCTAAGCAGCAAGAAAACAACTGACTCAGCATTTTTCATTTGGGTGAGAATTTTGAGTTTGTTTCTGGCAATTCCCAAACCCCTCTGTGATACAAGGTGAGGGTGTTCTGCATCCTTTACGTACCATTGTGTATTTCAGTGATTTCTTTCTTAAGGAATAAACATTCTAATTATATTAGAAACCACCTACTCCTGAATGTGTCAGGAAGGAGATTTCTGTACAAAATAGTTGTCAGACCAACAAAAAGTGACATTAACTTTTATTTTTGTTAGCAGTGAGAATATCATAAAACAGATGGCCGTGGAGAATAGCTTTCGATCCAGTGGCCAGTGAATTAAGTTGAAATTAACTAAACGAAAGAAGCTGGACCTGTTCTGTTCCTCCAGACTGGAAGCTCCAGAGACCTGTCTGCTCTTTTGCCTTCGTATTGCACCTGACACAAAAAGGCTCCGTTCTTGATTGGCCATTGGGGTTATGCAGTAAATATGATAATTACGAGTAGCATGTTCCAGACGTGCTTGCGAGTTGTTCTCTTCTCCTATCAAAACTCAGATGTGAAGTTGGTGGCTTGGGATGGAGTCGTGTGAGGAAGGAGATGTCTAAGGTAGCCAAGCCAAACTGATCGGTTGTTTTTTCCTTTTATTTTAGGACGACTGCGAAAAGCTGGCTAACTTCCTGGAAAATGCCTTCCACAAATACCGGTCTCCTCCCTTGTGAGTCACCTCACTGCAGTCTGGGACAGAGCGGTCCCCCTGTACCACAGGAGGCGGGACGCGTACCAGACCAGAAGAGACTGCGGGGCTCCTGACTGAACTTCCTCCAGCAGGACTGAGCGGGCCCTCGCTCTGGCTGAACCCTTGCAGTCCCTCAGAGGGGTATGCCTGAGTGGGGGGTGAAAAGGCAACAGCTAGTGGAGGCGTTAATCAGCAAACACAAGAAATTACACGTGCATCACGAGGCTGGGAGCGGGCAGGAGCGTGTGTTCTGGTCCCCACCCCTGACGCAGCAGGCCAAGGGAGTTGTGAGGCGTGGGGGAGCGGGGTAGCGCCCCTGCAGCCCCTTCCCGATGGTGTTTGTGACAATGCAAAGCTGCTGCAAGAATCCCCCAAACTGATCAATTTCCCTCTGGGAATGATAAGCTTTTTCCACTGCAGGTCCAAAGCTATTTTTTTTTCCTCTTTGCCAGCTGGTAATACGTGCAGGAGGGAGGAGAGGAGCGGGCTCGGAAAGCTCTGGTGCAGTTTCCGATCTGCCACATTCCATTCTTTATACCCAGTTTCTCCTGTTGAGGTTTCCCCAGCACAGGTGAACCCCTGTGATGCCTTGTAGTTAGAATTGCACATCTTGGTGTAAGCTGAAGAGAGGACTCTGTGAGCTGGACTTGATATGGCATGAGAAGAAATTCCAAAAATCCAAACCCACCAGCTGGATCCAAACGTGTGGATCAGCGGAAACTCACCGGTGCTGAACAGAACCCTTACCATTCCCCAGTTTGTCTTACAGGCTTCCAAAATCGCATGGCATCTTAAGGGGAAAAACCCTGATGTCTCTTCCTTCCCTGTTTCTCCTGCGGTGTTTGGAACTTCAGTCACTAGCCTGGAGAAAGGGGCAATCGGCTGCTGCCGCGCGTCAGGTTCAGCTGCTGAGAAGTGCAAATAGGAATGATTTGTGTTGCAAAAGCCATGCAGTGCTACTCCATGCTGTTCACGTTGTGTCGTGTGGAACCAGCTGTATTGTGCCGCGCCGTGCTGGCGTGCCGTGCCGTGCTGGCATGCCGCGCCATGCTGGCGTGCCTCGCCGTGCTGGCGTGCCTCGCTGTGCTGATGTGCCGCGCTGTGCTGATGTGCCGCGCTGTGCTGGCGCGCTGCGCCGTGCTGGCGTGCCGCGCCGTGCTGGTGTGCCTCGCCGTGCTGGTGTGCCTCGCTGTGCTGATGTGCCGCGCTGTGCTGATGTGCCGCGCTGTGCTGGCGCGCTGCGCCGTGCTGGTGTGCCTCGCTGTACTGGTGTGCTGTGCTGTGCTGGCGTGCCTCGCCGTGCTGGTGTGCTGTGCTGTGCTGGCGTGCCTCGCTGTGCTGGCGTGCTGCGCCGTGCTGGCGTGCCGCGCCGTGCTGGCGTGCCTCGCTGTACTGGCGTGCCTCGCTGTACTGGCGTGCCGTGCTGTGCTGGTGTGCCTCGCTGTACTGGCGTGCCTCGCTGTGCTGGCGTGCCGCGCCGTGCTGGCGTGCCTCGCTGTACTGGCGTGCCGTGCTGTGCTGGTGTGCTGCGCCGTGCTGGCGTGCCTCGCTGTACTGGCGTGCCGTGCTGTGCTGGCGTGCCTCGCTGTGCTGGTGTGCTGTGCTGCGCTGTGCTGGCGTGCCTCGCTGTGCTGGCGTGCCTCGCTGTGCTGGCGTGCCGTGCTGTGCTGGCGTGCTGCGCCGTGCTGGCGTGCCTCGCTGTGCTGGTGTGCTGTGCTGCGCTGTGCTGGCGTGCCGCGCCGTGCTGATGTGCCTCGCCGTGCTGGCGTGCCTCGCTGTACCTGGTGTGCCTCGCTGTGCTGGTGTGCTGTGCTGTGCTGGCGTGCCGTGCCGTGCTGGTTGCTGCGCTGTGCTGGCGTGCCACGCCGTGCCAGGTCTCTGTGGTACTGCCTGTGTTACGCTGCCCAAGCTTTGCGACGTCGCATCAATTGTATCGCACCGGGCTGGGTTTGCCGTGCTAGGGTGCTGCGCTGAGCTGCCAACGCGTGCTGTCTTTCCCAGTTGTGCTGCGCTGTGCCAACTTTACAAACTGACAAATCAATAAAGCCGCTGAAAGTAGCTTCTTATCAGAGCACTCAGCAAACCGCTCCGTGATTGTTTAGTCACTCTTACAGTTCAACTAAGAGGATGTGAAATAGTTTCCCTGAGTTCAGCGGACCTACCCGCAGTCAGGCAGACTGGGCAGAGAAGGAATTCAGTGGAGAAGCCGCGTACAGCTGCTTGGTTCAGAAATCACTCTTTCTCCAGAACAAGCTTGCGCTTGCCTCTGCAAACTCAGAAATTCCTTCACATTATACCAACTGCTTCAGTTCCCTGATGAGCGAGTTAGCCCTTCGTTAGCACATTTCACCTGACTGAGTTCATTGTTTGATTTAAGGGTGCCACAGCTCAGTTGTCCAATGGGTTTCCCTGCTACTGGCTGTGCGGCATTCAGCAGGGATGAGTTCATTAACCAGCTCCCGCAGGGCGTTCCCCGTGCAGGACAGGCTGCTCGCACAGAACGGCTGAGGTTGGATGGACCGCTCCAGGTCTCAAGAGGTCCCTTCCAGCCTCAGTGGTCATCTAGTCCACCCCTCTGCTCGAGCAGGGTCAGCTAAAGCTGGTTGTCCAGGACTGTGTCCAGCAGGTTTGAGCCTCTCCACAGATGGGGGCTCTCTGGGCACAACTTCTTCCCATGCCCAACCACTCTCACAGAAAAAAAAAGGGTTTTTCTACGTTCCAATGGGATTTCTCATTTTTCAGTTTGTGCCCATTGCCTCTTCTCCACCCTCTCACCAGATATTTGTACACGTTGATGAGATTCCCCCGAGTCTTCTCTTCTCCAGGCTGAAGAGCCCCAGCTCTCACCTGTGACAGGTGCTCCGGTCCCCTCAGCATCTCGGTGGCCCTTCGCTGGACTCGCTCCAGTAGGTCCACCTCTGTCTTGTGCTGGGGAGCCCAGCACTGGATCCAGCACTCCCGACGTGGCCTCACCAGCACTGAGCAGAGGGAGGACCAGTCCCCTCCGGCCGCTGGCCCGGTTTGCCCTGGTGCCGCCCAGGATGCCGGTGACGTCCCTTGGCACAGGGGCGCGTTGCTGGCTCGCACTCAGCTTGGCGGCCGGCGGGACGCTTCCCCTTCTGCACAGAACTGGCCCCAGCACAAGAACGGACACCCTGCCCTCCACGGAGTCGGGAGTTGGCTCCGGAGCGCGGTCACACGGGAAAGGGGACGTGTCCGCAGACGCCCACAGTCAATCTGGCCGGGTCACGAGGGGTGCAGTTCCTGCCCGTGTGAGGGTTGCGGTGCGCTCGCCTTTCGGCAGGGTATCTAAAGACTGCGCGCGGCGGGAACCCCTGTGTCTGTTTTCCAGCGGTTAACCGCTGTCGCTTGGACTCAGGCTGGAACCAAGGCAGGCTGGATTTTGTTCCAGTTCAGGTGTTGCACCTCTGTGTCCCAGATGAAAAGAACTTTTGCAATGCAAGTGTCTCATCATACCAGTAATCAGATGTCACCTTTTAACTGTGTTTGATAAGCTTTATTGGCCTGAACTTTGTAAATCTTTTATAAGATAGGCTTTCAGAATCTGTAAACCTCTCACGGATTTTCCTTAGGCTTGCGTCTCTTCTGTGGGGCCAAGGCCGCAACGTTCTCGTGCCAGGTTAACCAAGTGCAAGGTGTAACAGCCCCATCCCTGTCCCTTACTAACGGCAGAGCCTCGGGAAGGGCTGTCTTTCGGGGGCCTGTTTCAGGGCGGCACTTCCACCCCCCGCGCCAGAGCCCCCTGCGCTGGGCTGCGTGACCTGGCCTTTGCGTTAAGTTTGGCTGTGAGGGATGGGACACGGGCGCACCAGGGAAGGCCGGGGACACAGCCAGACTGCGGGGCGAGGCTTCACCTCAGCAGCGCTCCGCTGAGGTGCCCCGATCTCTCAGCCGGCACACGCAGCACCCACCGGAGCCCGCAGCTCCACCGGGGCTCCGCTCGGGGTGCGCAGGTAGCGGCCACGGCCCCCCCCGGACAGCCTCCGGCTCGTTACGGCACAGGCTGTGCCCGCAGGACGGGGCAGGCCTGCAGCCGGCGGCAGCTCCCGGGACCCCGCCGGGCGCGGGGGGATGCGGCGGCGGCAGCGCTGCAGGCTCCCGCTCCCCAGCCCGCGCCTGCTGCTGCCGGGGGCGACGGCCGGGCCGCGCCGGCCTGCACAGCCCCGGCCCGGCCTGGGACCCCCGGGGCTGGGGCAGAGAGGCGCCCGGGGCGCTGAGGGCCGCAGCCGCCGAGCCGGACCCCGGCCCCG
>JAAGAY010020105.1:0-12558 GCA_011801015.1 Ardeotis arabs
CACACCACCAGTTCAGAGAAGAGCAAACCAGAAGCTCCACATCTGGCACACTCCAACACTTCACAGGGAAGCTTGGTTCAGAGTTAGTAGACTACGTACTATGAGATCCCTAGGAAAGCAACACAGCAGAGGTATTTGGCCTACAGGAAGAGACCATCTACTCTGGGGTAACCCTGCCTGGCTACACCACATGCAATGGTTCCAAGATCCTCACTTTTCTCAACACTTCTGTTTAGTGGCCAGCAAATTACATCAAATTGCTTGTCAAGGTAGATACAGCCACAGTCTTCCTAAGACATAGCAAAACAGAATTGCCCTGACAGTCACAGATAAAACTGCCAAGATCCTTCTAACTTCTTGCTATAGCAGCTCATAAAAGTTCAAGAGCAAAAAGGCAGTGTAGCTAAGCGTGCAGACAAGTCTACCCAAACATAACCTTATTTTGCCTTTGGAAAAAAAATTTTTGGAAGTGTTTCTACTCACAGCCATTCAAGTTAAAAGCTTAAATTAAAAAAGGAAGTCTTCTTACTTGTCCAGGTGAGTGGATTTTCCAAGTCTTCCATTCAAAACTTTTTGGAAAGCAAATGGAGTTACACTTCAGAACATTTATCAAAGCTTTGACTTCATTTAACGTTATCATGTATTTGCATTTTCATACATGGTCCTTATGACTATCTGTTTGCTAGGCTACTATCTTCTGCAATCCATTAACCAGTTTTCAAACACTGATTACAGTCCCCCATTAAGAATATCTTATTTTCCCACACACTTCTTCTCCTGCTATTATAACATTTCATCATGTCAGAATCTGTATAAACTGTGTCTGAGAACTAACTACTCTATGTCTTAGGTAAACTGATCAATCATTTATGAAAGAAACAAAAAATACTCCAAGGAACCTAGAAGTATTTATGTATTTTACCATGTATAAACACATCCCTCGAACAGCCACTGGGTCCATTTATGAGCTATACATCAATTACTGAGCGTTTACATAGAAGATAAACTACTACTGATTGTATCTCATATACTGCTAAAGGCAGATCCTCATAATTATAACTTATTTAGACAGAAATTTTCACTATGTGCTACTCTAATGTTCTTAATGTTGTTACACTTCCTCTACTTTTTCCCCTTCCCTCAAGATGAGAAAAATTCTGAAGTCTGGTCTCTTTTTTTTTTTTTTTTCCTTTTTTTTTTTTTTTTTTTTCCCTCTTTTCTTTTTTTAAATTGGGTTCCGAACTTCAAAAGTGTAAGGAAAGAAACAGCAACTTCTCTGGGCCTAAACATAGCCACAGTAATCTTTTACAGAAGGCCCTAATTTGCTTAAATACTGAGGCCAGGTACTGCCTTCTCTCTCTTAATTCTCACACAAAGAAATGTAAATTTAATCAGATGCTTGATTACTATAGTTGGGATACAGTAAACAAGCAGGTAAAAGAGAAAGTAAAAGAAGGGCAGGAAGGATACTGTGACAAGCAAGACAGTCACTTCGGATGCAGAATTTCTCAGAAAAGGATTAGGAAGTAAACAGAAACCAGTTTTACCTGGATTCCTACTTGACAAGGCCTTTTTAATATAGTAAACTGGAAGATAAAGATAGCCTGACGCGGCAGTTTAAAAACCCCCACATGAATAAAACAAAGGCTGAGCAGAAGCAAGGAAGAAACTGGAGAACTATCAGGAAAGGTACCAAAACCCCCTGACTTGTGGCTGGAAGCCTGCAAAGTGAAGTCTTAAGCAAGGAGGTATTCATCCCACAGGTGAGTACGCTGGTTTATCTTTCTGTCCTGTTTAATCTGGCGATACAGTCAACATACAGCACGAGTGGAGTGGTTTGGAATTTTACTTATTTCTGCCCATACACCTGCAACAGTCAGAGTAACAAGGTGATGATAAAACATGAGTTATTCCTAAAGTACCAAAGGTGAAGGGGAGCAACAAGCACGGGCTGAACTACTTTTGATTCTCAGCCTACGTTTTGCATCTTATGGAGATAAAGCCATCCTCCTCATTGATGGCACACTGCTGAAGAAAATCATCAACTTCACAACAGATTTGCACTCTTCTGCCACTTTTTAATATAACACTTTCTTCTTCAGACCTTTTGTTTCATTTGTATAGCTGCAAGGCTGCCACTATCTCAGGACTCAAGAGATGTATAACAAGACAATAACTGGCGTAATGTCGAAGAACACCAAAAGATTTGGGATCTTTATGGTTTGAAGGGGTTTTTATTACAAAGTTGTGATCCCAGGCCATAATTTTTTCCTCCAACAAACACAAGAGCAGTTGCTTTTCCTCACTAAATAATCTATTAAGTAATCAACATCAGTACTGCAGTGCACCTCCAAAAGTGAATCAAGTTGTTATGTGGGAGATTAAACATTTACCACTTCATTCACTTGTTCCTTTGTCCTCTAGGGAGTGCCTAATACATCAGCTTATTAAATCTGAGCACTTTCTTTGACATTTGCTTCTGTTCCTGCTTGCCTAATGGTTTTTTTAGGTTTACGCTCATGATGCAAACGCTTCACATCCAAGTGCAGGGGGTTTTTTTGTTTGGTTTTTAATCATGCATTCACTTCCATTAAACTGTTTTCTAATTCTTAACTTTAACAGCATAGAATAAGACTGACCTGTAAATTACTTAAGGTTGCTTTCAGGTGACAAGTGAAGAAGAGGTGTTTTAAGAGACGGATGGCCAAAATTCTTTCCCTGAAATACAAACTATCTAATACTTTTCATTCCCATTTCCATGCTTAAGCAAACAGAGAGAGATGTTTATAGTTACCATCTGGATACTATCACTACGCAAAGCCATCCAACAGATTATTTCAGTATTCCTAGGGTCTGCAAATGTCATTATTAATCACAAATGCTACTCTTTCAGGTTCACAGCCTTGTTATGTAGCCCATAAAGCTCAGACCAAAGATTTTCAAATACATGGTTTCTGTCAAATTGAAGGTAATATACAGTCTCCACTCTTCTGAATGCTCATAAAGAACATCTGTGCAATCTCTAAATGAGAGCATAATCTTGCTCTTCCCAAATGCTGGTCACTTCACACAACTCCTTGTTCAACAGTGGACAGAAACACAAATAAATCACCAGAAGAATTGCACATTTGCAGTATAAACTCAAAGAAAGTGAGCCAGAGGGAAAAAACACCACCCCCAAAAAAGCTGTTTAGTATTTCTACTTCAACATGTTTAAAACAATCTATAAACTGAGCCTGGTAGTGAACTGCTGCTGTGCAGAAACAGGATACACAAACCAGCAAGGAACTCGTGCATCCCTGGAAAGGACTGCAGACCTCGAAGCACTTCATGCCTTAAACATGACTCAGAAGGAGCCGTTAACCTACTCTGTAGTATTTAACCAAATCAGTATACAGGGATTTCAAAGGAAAGGAAAAAAAAAAGAAAAAAAAAAAAGTACTGAGAATAACACATTACATAAGAATGCAACACCTACCCACTTATGCAAAATGAACCAAAGCATTAAACTAACTTTTATCAAAGAAAACATATAAGCTAAGTAGCTTGGCTATTAACAACATCCAAACTCAATAACTACTAATAGAATTGTTTTCAAAATATTAAAAGTTAATATTAAGAAAGGGTTATTTCACTGACAGGTTTCAGACACCTCAGCCGGAGGCGGGGGGGGGGGGGAAATCACCTTTACATTCTGTGACATTACACCCATCTATTTAGTCTGTGTTTACCACGGAAATAATATTCCCTTTCATTACCAAGCTTTGTTTCAAGTGATTCAGAAATCCAAACCATTACACACTAAAGGTTTTGCTCTCACCTGGAAATAGTCTCTCCTTATTTTATACTTACATATGTACGTACATTATAGCTTTATGTATGTATGTAGCAAGGAGATTAAAGGTTTTATTGGGGGTGGGGGTTGTTAATAGTTTGTCATGCTAGCTGAAACAAAAGGTAGCAAGTAAAAGGAAAGCCAATCCGCAGAGATTTACAAATGCAAGAAACTTAATATAAACAGACCTTTTGCACTAAACAAGACCACACACACAAAGCATTCATATGCTGAAGAGCTGGCAAGCCTGTGGAACTAGTGTGCAGTTTCTAGCGTTCACACAAGTTGGGTCAGGATGGATTACTAGAAAAAAAGTAACTGCAAACAGAATATTTTTTTGGCTTTTCTGAATTGAATAAGGGAAAGACCATTTTATTACATGTCTGTTGTGAAAAGGAGGGAAAGCCTCTTTCACTAGAAATTTTCTAGCCTGAAAAACTGAACATTGAATGCACCAAACAATGCTGTCATGTGAACAAAGACAGATACAGCTAAGTAGTTAAGCAAAGGAGCATATAGAAACCTTTCCTGAAAATCTAATGATATTTATACTCATTAACCACTTCTGAGTAAGGTATCTCCTATACCTTTCCTCCCTTCAATTACGGCATGAAACCCTGTAACATTGCCATAAAACTCTTTCAACAAAATCCAAGGAGAGCCAAGGAGATTAAAAAAGAGAGGAGCGGCAGAGAAGGATAAAAATAACAGTGGCAAAATGACAACCCACTTTTTTCATATATGAGGGAAGGGATTATGGGATGGTTTAGTGGTTCTGAGTTTGGTTTGGGGTTTTTTATTTAATATTATTTTTAAACCAACAGCATTATCTCCTCTGTAAAAGATATGATGAAAAGCACTGAAAAGTTAATACACCAACCTTTCGGTGTAGTCTACTTAAAACATACAATTCTCAGATTTCAGCACACTAATTTGAGAGATACTTGAAGAAATGTCTTCTACAAATATACAAAAGTATTTCTTCAAAGGAATCAGAAGTTGAACAAAATATGAAACTGCCTTCAGTACTTCAAACTAGTAGGTTTTAACAAATTGTCCCTTTAAAGCACTTTAAGTAAAGTGATGGCAGTCAGCACTGAGAACTTATCTCTGCTCTATGAAGTCAGGAACTCAGCCACATTTCTTCAGTGCTTTCATGGCTGGTAAGTGCTTTCCAAAAGCACAAAAACCAGGCAAACAAGATAATACTAGGAGAACCAAGGCAACTGATACTCCCCATTTTGATCTTACTCCAGCCTAATACCACACAGAGATGATACATGTACAATGAAGTCATAAAATATCACATCAGAGCATTTTTTTCTGATTAACAGTTATGGGACAAGTCTCCACCAGGTCTTATAATTTTAATTTTTCACTGTAGTGGAGAAGACAAAAGCAGTCTAAAATTTCAGAGCTTCAGTACATTTTTTTTCTTCTTACTTAAATCCTTAAAGCATTTAAAAAGCAACAGGTACCCTAAATCACAGTATGTGATTCACAAATACACATGACCTATATCTGGAAATAACAAAAAAAAAAAAACCCAAAACCTCTAGCAGTTCAAGAAGTCAGCTATCCAGTCAAAATTTTCCTTCTGAGCTGTTTTGAATTCATTTGAACTACAGTCATGATTGTTCTTTGTAACATTTTTCTGTTCTAGTTAATACTCATCAGTCATTTTTACTGTTACAGAACAAGTGTTTACACACAAAAGAAAGCATATGACTCCACCTCAGAATAAATTGAGTAACTCATGTGCAATAATTAGAATGAACATACCATAATTTAATTGCAGCAGAACTTGGTTTTAAAGTATACAACATACTCATAAGTCAGTAGAATTAATTTCATGACATGGTAGTTGAGAAATGGCTTCTTTTGCTACTCAATTAATAAATATAATCACATGTTTTTAGTAAATGGTAGCACAAGTAAATGACTTTCTGGCAAACTGAAGGGTCCAATCTTTCATATATTGGCTCACAAAAATAGCCTCATATTACCCACAGTACTGGGCAAAGAATTTAATCTTTTCACAGCACCAATCCTCAAAAAATTAAGTCTCTCAAATCTTTTACTGAGGCATATACTTGGTGCCTTACTGTAAATATCAGCCAATTTCATATACATATGATCATCTTAAAAAGAACAAATGCCTGACAAGCCCATGCACAGCACCTTCTAGCTTAAAACAAGTTTTTTACATGTTGAAGTTCATTCATTCTTACAGAAAATACTGATTTTTTTTCCTCTCTCTAGACTATTAAACCAAAGAATCTCTTTTAGACCTCATCCACACTCAAAGGTTTTTCTGTTTGTTTCCACACCTACCATTGAGTATTTTGGAAAGGAGAGGGGAAACACACAAACCTATTAGCAAATATATCTATGCCAGCAAAAAACCCTAATGCAATTCCAAGTTTTAAACCTGCAGGAAAATAAGTTCACAATTATGGCTTATTCTGCTTGAGAAAGTGATGCAAAGTTATCAGTATAAGGTTGCCCCATTGCTGTAACATTTGCTGTGATTTTTAGCAGGCCCTCCTTACTTTTGGCAGCGACCAGCACTTCTCCCTCCTGTATATGCATCATTTATATGTCATATCATTACCCTACAACAGGTCTTGCTATGTTCTTACCCCAGAATACAGTTATGTACCACAGATGTTTCAAGAAATACATTGACTCAAATTCCTGACCATCCATCCCATGCCCTAAGGAGACATTGCCCCTGTGGAGGCTCAATTCAGCAGCCTCAATTCTACAACCACTTGATCAGCAGCAGAAATTATCTTGATTAACAGCTTCACACAACTTTTTGTCTGCAGCCCTTCAAATAAAACAAATAGCAGCACTATGCCGTTAGTTCATTTAGTTCATTGTTTTCATACTAGGCAATATATTAGATCCTGTTGAATATTTTTAGACTGTTTAAAATAAAACAGTGCAGAGGCTGTCAAGGCAAAGATTTGGCCATGACAGCAGTTACAAACCAGATTTGGTTAGAACAACAAATAAATGGTTCCTAGCTGAAATACATGTAGAGATTTGTTAGTAAAAACTCCAACTTTTTATGGAAATTAAATTTCAGTTTTAAAAAAAAAGCAAACCTAAAAACTGTTGTTTCAAATTCACTGATCAATACTTAGCTTTTACCTTTCAATGGACAAATGCAGCTTATTTACAGAAAAATATATTGGATATTAAGTCAACTAAAAGGAGCTCTTAAATGTGTAAATGAATATTCTTTATAATGGACAATTTTAAGCTTAGTTCCACAATTTTGATGGTTATTGAGCAGCTCAACATTCAGAAGGAAAAAACAGATTTAAAATAGTTTCACATTCCACCAACATCAGCTTTTCAAGTCTGAGGGTACGTGCTCATGTACTTAGAAAAACCCCTTACAACAAACAGGTATTTTTTGGTCATATTCAGTGTTTTGGTAGTTAGGGCAGCGTGTGGCTTTTTTTGCTTGTTTGTTTCTTTGTTTAAACACAGCATTGAGTTGACACAAATACTAGTAACTTTTTGTTTGGGAAAAGATTTCAGCATGTTTCTGTTACCTTCTAATATTTATAAAATGTCTAGAAAATGCAAACATGACTTTGAACTATATAGCTTTCTGGTAAGAGTAGACTGTAGGTAACTTTAAACTACACGGTAAGCATGCACTATAGGCGACGTTTGCATAGTTTTACACTACGCAGTTGAAAGACACCTGTAGTCAAGGCCTAACCAGGAAGCAGCTCAAGGCAAAGGCCTTTCTGACCTACAAAATTAGGTGCAGCAGGACCTTACGCTCAACCAGATGCTACGAAATTCTCACCAATGCCATTTTACCCACTTCAGCCTTCAGAAACCACAACCGTTTTTCCCCCTTCTACCCACATCCACCCATCTCATGGGCAATCCTATTTAAACAACCCAGGGGATGGGGAAGGGCAGATCACGCGGGGAAAGAGGTGAAACCGCAGAACTCCGCTTTAAACTGGTTCCTGCTGCACCCCAAATTCGGTGTCACAACACACTTTAATTCTAGCCTAGTATCTAGGTGTCAACTCCTCCAAGCCCTCTCTACTGCTTGCCATCACACCTGCTCTCTAAGTGCCATTAATAGGCCACTTCTTGCCTGTATATTTATATAATTAATGCCCTAGCTATCTGTTATAATAAAACAACATATTTAAGCCCTGTTTACTCAGAGATGCATGGCAGGGAAGGAGACACTGGCACCGCGTCATCGGTTTGCATGCAGTCAGCCAGAAGGCAGCCTCAGCCACCTTCACCCAGCCGAACCCCTCCAGCTCCCAAGGGAGCACTGGGCCTCTCTTCCCACCCCTCTCCATGCCCTCCTGCCTCCTCTCCGCGCTTCCTCGGCTGAACGAAGCGCTGTGCAGCAAGGGGAGCATGGAGCCAGCATGACTCCAAACAGCACAGGTTCATCTTACAGTACCTGTGCTGCCATTACAGCTTGTTGTCAAAGCGAGCCGTCCCACCATCAGCCCTCATCCTCCCATACATCAAATGTACGTGGCCACACACCTGCAAGTCAGCTAAACTCAACGATCAAAAGAAGACTAATCCCAAACCCCATCTTCCCTCCAAGAAGGTTTACATAAAGCTAAACCAACTCACCCACAGGCCACAGGGTGGCCAGATCTAGCACAGGCAAACACCTAAGAGCCATTCAAGTGATGGAAAGGCCTCCCTCTGCAGCACCAGTAACATAAATTAGCTTAATGGCATTGACGGGTTGTAACTGAAGCTCCAAATCTGAGTGCACACTTCTGGGAGCAGCACTACAACGGCATCTTACCATGACAATAATAAACTACGACAGATGAGATCCCATCAGCACATCAAAACACCAGGCATGTCCTGACTGACTCAGTTATTGGGACTAAAGTAATAGTTTTGGAAGCTTCCTATTACACGTTCAACAGGATCTGTGTTGCAAAAGGAAGAGTAGAGATTGCACCAAAACAGATGCTAATGTAAAGCAAAGCTGACACTTAGTGATGTATCCAGCTCCTGAGAGGTAAGATGACCTAAAGGTCTTCCAGCTAAAGAGGTCATGCAAAGACACCATAAAGACTCCAGAGCAAGAAGCAACCATACAGCAGTGTTGCAGATCTCTGCATGTTAATCCAGATACTGTCAATCTTTACATGTAAGAGGATAAACTCTTTTTAACTCACTTGTATTACCAGCTTTTCAGAAAGAGGAGACAAACCACAGCGGCAAGCATTAAGCAGGTCAGCTCTCCCAGACCTTCAACACAAGGTCACAAGTCCTTCAAGAGCCTTGCTTAAAAGCTCTCCCCTTGCCAAAAGGGGTGGTTAAAGACTCTCCCCTTTTCAAGAGTCCTGCTGTCCACTGCCACAGCCACCCCACAGACCATCATTTCACCACAAGATCTCAGCTCTTTGGTAATGAAATCCATTGTTCCACAGAAGTGTCAGCTCACAAACAGGAGTGGGACAAATTGTCAAAAAAGCAAAGCAAATGCCAGGAACTATCACACTATGGATAGGGAACAGAACAGGAACAATTACTAAGCACTAAGTAAATCCATCAGGCAGCCATCTCTTGGATACTCTGAGCAACGTAGAACAGAAAAGAAAGACAAGGCTGATAGAGGATGAAAAGAAGATACAGAATGGTACCTTCCTAGCAAGTGGCTACAACTGGACTTGTCTGACTAGAAAAGGAATAGTTGAGAGAGGGTGGAACAATCCTCCATGGCATGAAGAAGGTAAATTGGGAGAAATTATCAACCACCTCTTAATACAAGAGCTAGGAGATATTAAACACAACTACCAATTTAAAAAAAAAAAAAAAAAAAAAAAAAGGACTGTAACTTTTTCCATAAAACATACAGATTCCTTGTCACAAAGTGAGGCAAACACTAAAAGCGGTACAGACTGATGATGTTTCTAGGCATAATCACGGTGACAAGAATCCACTTACAACATTCAATACCAGCACATTGTCTCTGTGGACAGACAGTACTCGGAGGAACTCACTCACCCTGCCAAAATCCCTCTCTCCTGACTGCCCACCGTCAGCCACTGGATACTGGGCTAGTATCCAGACCTGATCAGGTCCAGATACTGGACTGATCCTGTGCAGATTTCTTAACCCTCCCTCCTTTTTAAAAAAAAGTATTTATTTTTAATTGTCTTAAGCAGATCTTATATAAGGGCAAGACATCTGCCTGGTTTAAGATGCACTGTTTACATCGCTACCAAACTGATCAAGCAGTACCACAATTTCTCAGATAAAAGGGACTAAACAAGACTTCTGGGGTCACTGTGTTCTGGGTGCTTTCAATCCCATCTGATTCAGTGAAGTCCCACTTTCAAAATTTATATACCTCTTACAGTTGTGATATTGCATCTGAAAATACAGGCAGACAAGTGATCTCTGAGCCAGCAGTGCCATGGAAGGAGCTGAATGTATAAAAGAAAGGAAAACATTTGGGAAGGTGGAGGTGAAAGTGAGAAAGTAACTTCAATTTTAGTTCCACTCATCTTACACATAATTTGTCAATACATTTTAACAGCTTGGTGGGGAAAAAAAAAAGCTACTGAGATGTCTCTTATACATACACGCCTACCTGCACAACTGTCTCTTGTATGTCACATGCAAATTGTAGCACATTCGAGGGTAAAACATGACTGAAGCAACTTTTGCTGTTCTGACAGCAAAGGGCTAATTTGAATTTAATTACTTAAAAGTATTTTAAAATATTTTCAAAGAGCCCTTAATTGCTTCAACTACTTGATTACAAATTTTAAAAATGTAGATACACTTATTACAGTTTTCAGATATTTCTCTGTAAATCTATCTAATTACAAAATACTTATAAAACAGTACCTTCTACTTTGTAATATCCAAATTTCTGAGTTAGATTCTCTCCCAAAGACAGACTGCAACTATTTTATCAGGGGGAAAACACAAGAGGTTAATCCAGAAATATTTATTCTTGCCTGCATGAGAAAGTCTGAGGAATAACTACTCTAATAAAGGACTTGAACTTGTAAAACATGCACTCCTTTTTATGCTTAACTATCCCTACAGACTGAAATACCACACTTACGTTTCTAGAATTTTTATCCTCGTATCTTTCATTTAGTATTAAAAAACCACACACTTGCACAGACATCATCAGAGGCATTGCAATGTCTATTTCCATCAGCTAGTTGACAAGCCAGCAGTGTTCTTAAAAAAAAAAATTGAAATATTTCCTTTTCTTTTTTTTTCCAAAATTTGAAAACATGCAAATTGCTAAAAATAATATTAAAAAAATATATCTAAGTTTAAAGTGATTGACTTGTGAAAACAAGCTGAACTTGTTCTTTATCGAACTGTAGGGGTTGCAGATGAAAGGAGGTGCTATATAAGGAATAGCTAGACTTCAACAGAGAACACGCTGCCAAAACATTTTGGCCTAGATTCTGACAGGCACGCACCCAAGTTGAAGGGTCATGGAAAGCAGCGGTGTAAAGAAACAATCTACAGAGACCAGAAAACATTACACTGTGGATTATGGCGGAGGGCTGGGGGGAGAGCGGGGTCACGCAGAGAGAAGCTGCTTGGGGTTTTTTTTTTTTTCATTTGAAATCTGTAGGGAAAAGCAAAATATACAGTGTTTCAACTGTGAGCGAAGGGGGTGGAGATGATATACAAGCACAATTTTTAAGACAGCAACAAATTACAAGATGTATCTTGTTCCTTTTCGTTACTTGCTGCTGCTGCTCCTTTCATGGAATATGTTATGAGGAAGAACAGATAGAACAGATAACAACCGTCGCACACGTGCTTCCAAAGAAGGCCAACTCTCATGAAATTCATACTCTAATTTGATTAGACTCTTAATAAACATATCAAAGTTTTTATGAAGAATTCTGGATCTGGCTGAGGTTCACATTCAGGAATAGAACAAAGCGTCATAAAAAGGAAATAAAAATCAAATTACAGTGAGAGAGAGATTTATGAAAGGTCCAGACTGAGTTACTAGCTTCATTAATGGCAAAGAAAAACTAACAGTTTTAAATACTTACAATTCAGACAATAAGAATACTAATATAAAGGAAGCTGATAATGAGTTAGATTCAGTTCAATAAGGAAAAGCACAGGCAACTTTTATCAACGTGAGGAGGGCAGTCAAAGGAAAGTGCTTGAAAAACAGTACTCCTGTTAAGCAAGGATGACTATGAAGAAAGCAGATGCTCCTGTGTGCACCAAATACAGAAACATCTCATTGTAGGCTACAGAGAGGCCCTGGCTGGAAGAGACAAACAAACACCAGCCTTCATGTCCTGCACCCTCTGACTCCAGGATGAAGATGTCTCATCAACAGAAACACAAACACACTTCAGGAACTGGTTTAGAATAAGGAACAAACCAAAAGTTTGTGATAGTAGTTAAATTCAGAGCCTTCAAACCAAGATTAACTAGAAGTAAATGTTCAGTAGGGCAT
The DNA here is from genome assembly GCA_011801015.1 of Ardeotis arabs. Classification (NCBI taxonomy): domain Eukaryota; kingdom Metazoa; phylum Chordata; class Aves; order Otidiformes; family Otididae; genus Ardeotis; species Ardeotis arabs. Next base: position 12,327 of record JAAGAY010020105.1, read on the forward strand.
AGTTCTACATGTGGATCCTGAATGTATTTAATAAGAGTCAGAGCACCGTACCTTCAACAGAGCACAGTGAAAGCACCAGCTAGTAACAGATCTCCTTGTCCAAACCTTGAAGAAAGTCTGGGTAAGTCTGCAATTAATAAACCTCTGACTGGTGCAACACATCAGTATTTTTGATGCCTAACAATAGAAACTAAAGTCTCTAGCTGCTGAGATGCTATTAAAAAAAAAAAAA
>JAAGAY010020122.1:0-65854 GCA_011801015.1 Ardeotis arabs
GGCAGTGTCACCCTGGTGGCTTCCTTGTGGCTGGTGGGGCTGCAGGTATTTCTGAGCATGGAAGACGCAGCTGTGACAGTCAGCAGTCCTAGATCTGGACCTGCAAAGACTTACGATGCTGAGTAGTTGCAGTATTCACAGGATATAAACGAAGCGTGTGCATATATCTTTAATGATCATAAAGAAGAGTCATCTATATGTGTCCTATAGGTCATCATTGTGAGTATAGTGCTTTGCAGGTATTATCTCCCGGCCTGCTGGATTGTTCTTTTGAACTTCCTACTCAATAGCTGTGAGGATGCCAAAAGAAATCCCAAAGCATTTGTGCTGTGTGGGCTATTGCTCCACATCTTATATTATCAAGGCCAGTCAACAGAGGTCTAAAAAGCAGTTATATAAACAAATCCTGTCACCAGAAAATGTTTTCAAATGTGTTTTGAATGTAGAAAGAGAAGTCTATTTTCAGGGAAATTCCATAGCACCATTTGAAATGAAGTAATCAAGATTTCTTGAAATATTCTTAAAATATTTAAGGCACTTGATAGTTTTCTTCATTTGAACCTCTCATTTTTGCAGGCTACATTCATTAGGGTTGGTAGCTATTATTTTATCTTTGTTTTGACAGGAGGTTGAAACCTACTTTTTCGAAGGACTACGGAAATGGAGGGAACTGAACCTCACTCAGCATTTTGGTATGTCATTTTTATTCATGTTTCCTGCTTTTCTTAAACTGTTAAAATACATTTCTTCTGCATCTAGAACCCAGTGAGGGATTTTCTATTGACTGATTTTTGGATTGAGCTCTGGAGAGCTGTTATTCTTTCATGTCCTACATGTTTGCCAGGAAGTGGACTAGTTTTCAGGATTTCTCTTTTGTGCTTTGAACAGTGCAATTCTACAATGAAGTGTTCAACAAATGTCAGTCCTTCAACCAGCTGGTCTATTACCAGAGTGCCATTGTGCAGAGCCTGAAGACACATTTGAAAGTCGAAGGCAGTCTTGCTTATCAACCCCTGTTAAAGTAAGTATATGGTGACAAAATGCAGTCAGAAGCCTTGATGGTATTACAAGTAAGCATGAGTCCTGTTGTGAGTGTTCTTTCTCTTTATTGCACCTGAGAAAAATGTAGCCATGAAATGCCCAAAGTGGTCGTGTTTCCCTGATAGAGCTTTATGGTTCCAAGTATGACAAGGCAAGCAAATTAGCCTGAGTGCTTACTGAGTGTCAGACAGAATATTGATGTGCTTTGTTTGGTGTTAATAGAATGATACAATCATAGAATAGTTTGAGTGGGAAGGGACCTTTAAAGGGATCCTTTAAAGGAATTAATCCTACTCCAAAGTAAAACTTTCTCAAAATACATGTATCATTGGCAGGTCCCCAACACCAACTTTTTTTGTTCTATAAATGCACTTAGACCTGTCTCTTATACACATCTCTGATTTCTATCCTCACTTTCATGACTTTTTCCTGGCCATCACCAAGTTACTGGATACACAGGACACAGAGCTGCTGGAATGGGCTTTTACCTCTCTTGCCTATCTCTACAAATACTTGTGGAGATTGATGGTGAAGGACATACACAACATATACAGGTAGAAGTCGTGTTTGATGTCTGTCTTGATCAGCAGTTATTAGATGCTGTAGAAATGTGAATGCCACACGAATACATGGCTTAATGCTTCAGTATACTTTTTAGAATGCTTTCCCTGCTTTCTGAGAGACTCTTAGCCTTCTTACTGTAAGCAACCGATTTGAGATCCTGCTGACTTTCATGGGCTACTATATTGGAGGAGGGATATGGGTTGAGCTGCAGATTTGGGCCTTCGGTCTCCTTTTCTCCTGTGGGGATAGGAGAGGAAGCATCCATCTCAGCTGGGTAAACAAAGCTCAGAAAGCGACTGGATTGTCATAGTCGTCTTGGAAACTTGTGTCCGAGTCTAAATTCAACACGGGTCTCCTGTATCTGTCAAGTACCTCAGCCATAGCTTTATAATTTCTGTCTTTCCAAATTGCAGACACCTAGACTAATGACATCGAATGCATTCCTTTGAGTCTTTAATTGTTCCTTTCCTGGCAGTTTCCCCTTTATGTTTTTCCATTCTTCCTGTCTGTTTAGTGAGAGAGCAGATGAGATATGCATAGTTTTGTATGCTTTGAAACTCCTTGCCACAGGATGCTATGGATGTGGAAGGCTGGCACAGGTTCAAAGGGAAACCGGCCAGGTTGGAAGGAGTTACCAAATGCATAGCAGCCACCTCTGGCTTGGGGGGTCCCTGCAGGTGGTTGAAAGCTGGTTTTGTATGTACTTGCGCTGTTCTTAAACCTTTCCCAGGCATGTGCTTCTGACTACTGCTATAGCCTGAATCCTGGGCTGGAGGACCTGTGGCCTGACTCAGTATCACTGCTTGTTCAGTCTTACATTGCTGTGGTAGCAGGGCTCTTCTTTTTGTTGTAGCCAGTGAGTCCATGTTATGTCCTCCGAATTTCAGTCTGGAACAGATGCAGCAAAAGAGAGGTTACAGATTTCTTCCTCAGACCAGCAAAAGCTGTTGAGCATTTTGAAAAAACATCTGCTTGGCTGTGAATCTGAGGCACAACTTGCTCTGCACTGAACATGTGCGGAGCCACCTGCAACTGTTACTGATACTTAACAGAGAACTGCAAATATTTATGTCCCCTGTAAATTTTATCTTTAGAAAATTCTAAGTGCACAGGAGAGCCTGTTGGCTCAACTGATACACAAATCAGGCTCATCAAATCAACTTTGGTTTCACTTACTGCTGCTGAGTGTATATATTGAAGATCTTGATGCTGCAGTTGAATCTGTGTGGATCCAGAGATTTTAGAGGTGTTTCTGAATGGAGCTTAATTTGTCTAGCATTGTCATTTGACCTTCTTTGCAAAACTGTTCTTTATCCATGGAGAGTGGGAAGAAATCAAGTTGAGGAAGATATTTGCCCTCTCCAGGACAGATTCTTAGTGTTTGTAAAAAGTGGCAATGTAAACTGAAAACATAAGTTTTAAAACCAATTGATGGCAATTCTTGCATTGCCTTTAAGACAGTGGATTACTTTTTGTCTTTGTAGCCTGTACAGCACCCTACTGGCTCATCACAAGCTTCACATCAGAAATTTTGCTGCTGAAAGTTTTGTCTTTCTAATGAGAAAGGTAAGTGAGGTGTTTGTACTTGATGCTTTTTCCGTTCTCTGGTGGTTCTTGGATTCAATGTGTAATACTAGGTTTTCTCCAAAGAATGGTTAACGAGACCTGAACTGGCATTCAGCATGTCCTGGGTTGTCATTTTTAGTGAGTGTTTTACTAAGAATGTCATGCACTTCGTATCATCAGTGGCAAATAGAGGCCTTAGCACTCTATTTTAAGAGCAGTTAAACCAAATATTTATGATTGGTTTATCTAAAATGACTAGAAAAGGTAAAGTAATCTTGCAAAAGGGAGGCTTTAAGTTGTAAATGCACATTTACTCCCTGTTTTTTTCACTAGTGCTTTAAGGCCTTTGTAGAGCTGAAATTTTTCTGGCAGTATTTTCACACTCCTGAAAATCAGAGTATATGACATTCCCAGGCAGATCAATCGAGATCAGCAGCCTTTCATGGAGTAAGAAAAGGGAGTGGTAGTTGTTGGTTTTTATTTAGACAAAAGATAAAAAAGCCAGAATTCCTGAGACTGGCTGTCAGATTTGAGTATCCTTATTTTTGTCCTAAGTTGAGAGACCTTAATAAAGCACATTTGTTTGATTGCTTGTTTTCAGAAATTGCTGAACTTCAAGTGAAATCCTCAGAAACTGAGAGTTTTAAAATCTTGGTCCAGAAGACCTGGCAATATTCCCAAGTGTGGTTATAGTTTTGGATAACTGGATTCTGTGTTCAGCTGATACATGTCCCTTTCCACAGCAGTGCAGTCACCTTTGTGTTTCAATTGGGACCAATTTAATGGTGCATTTATGCACATGCTTAACCCTAAAATCATAAGAATAATCAAAACCACACATTTCAGCTGCTCAGGAGACCTGTGTACATCTTGGGGTGGGGGGGGAATGTATTTACTGGATAGCTGATCATTTTTCTCATTTCAATTTCCTTGTGCAATTATAGAAATAATGACTTTGAACTGTTGTGGGAAGGCCGGACTAGGAGAGTAGTGTGGTGCTGTGGAGCCATTTAATTGCCTTTATTCGTGTAGCAGCACTGAACAGAAGATAACTTTTTTTTTTCCTCCTTATGTTTTATAGGTTTCTGATAAAAATGCAATCTTCAACTTTATACTTCAGGACCTGGGGGAGCACCCCGAGAAGGTGGAAGGTGTAGGACAGCTATTTTTTGAGATGTGCAAGGGTGTTCGAAACATGTTCCACTCTTGTGCAGAGACGGTAAAGACAAGAAAAGATTGCTGGTTTCATTGTGGATGTAATGGAGCCTTAGACAGCACTCGGTGAAACCACTGAGTGTTGTCTTGTTCACCTCAGTGGATCCTTGGTGATAAGCATGCTGTTCATTGCTTAATAGGATCTGAAAGCCTTCTAAGAATATTCTTTGAGATAGGAATGTTGGTTTTAGTAATTCCTATGCGGTATTCCTATATATTAAAATAGTACTACTTGCTGATATTTCAGATTTTAAGTGATAGCCTTTTTTTTTTTTTCCCTATAGTCATTATAGAAAGAATCAAGATCAGTGGAATATTTTAGAAGTGTATTGCATTAACTAATTTTAGGATTGCTAGATTTATTTTCTAAGTATAAGGACATGATATGGTCTTTTCCTTTGCAGGCTATGAAGTTAATTCTGTTAAAGCTGGGGCCTGTTACTGAAGAAGAAATTGAACTACCATGGGTAACTGTAGGAGAAGCCTTTGAGCAGATGATGAGGTCAGCTGTAGTGCATATCCATAAGGAGCATTTTGACATTGTCTTCAAGTGCCTGGAGGTACACTGATTTTTTTGTTTGTTTGTTTTGTTTTGTTTTGTTTTAAATCCATGAGAGACTGAAATAGTATGCACACTTATCAAGAAAACTATTCGTGTTTTATTGGACCAGAACTGGGTTTTTTTCTACTTTGGAAACATTAAATACAGTGTCATGTGCATGGGAAAAATGCTACCCTGTTGTGAGTTCAGAATGACGCTGCCGACTGTGATGTGCTCTGGGTGAAAAGGGAACTGCTGTGTGTGAGACTTGGAGCTTATTCCCATGGCTGGGGAAGAAGGGTTTGTAGGATCTGCCTGTGCAGACATTGGAGACCCCTTGCTGGGGTGGGAGTGCTAGGGCTTGTTTCGTATTGCTGAACTAGGTATATTGGTGGTTCCAGAACCACTTTGTGACGGTAAAGGGGAAGCTTTTTGCCCTGCAGCTGAACATGGAGAGCCAAGTTTAAGCCTTGGAGCCAAGTACTGAAAATCATAGCGTTTTCAGTCCAAGTGTTCCTGAGTTGCTGCTTGGGGGTTACACTCTGAGGTTTGAGAGAGCACAGCTGAGTGCTGTGGGCTATGCTCTGTTGGGTCAGGGTGATGTGGAACACTCAGCAAGAGCCTGGCAAGTGTTTTTTACTTACCTGACCAACATTTAGAGGTTTTCTTAGTAGTGATTGGGATTTGCTAAGGGGGATTGAAAACTCTTGCAACTGACAACATAGTCTGTGTCAGTTGTGTTCATCAGAGGGTGAAATGGGAAACTGGAGGAAATGGTACAGGTGAACTTTAGGGTAGTCCTTCCAGCATGAGTAAATAGTCCTATTTGTTCCTTCTTGGAACTCCTTCCCTGTGACTATCTGTAGTCTCCCAGAAAATCCCATCCTGTTCCTTCTGCCTCACCCAGTATGATAGCAGTTACTGCCTGACTGTCATGAGCTGCAGAATGGTTTGCCATGGGCTGTTTTGTATCCCTGGGAGCTCAGTCACTCAGCATTGGCAGTTGCGATGCAGTCTTGGAAGTTGATGACATAATTCCATTTATTATTAATTAGGCTTTTTTTTTTTTTTTACTGCAGGAACTGGTGGGTGCGTGGGAATATCTTGCTCAGACAGAAATATTCACATAGTCTATGGTAACTCTCTAAATCGGGCTCAATTTATAGGATCAAGGTTGAGAGTTTATGTTCTCTGACAGGAAGGGATAGTGATGGGAGCAGCTCCATGGTCTGTATAATGTAGATGATATGAGTAACCTCTCAGCATCCCCATTAGCGTAATGATGCATAAACTGTAAAAGTGCTTAAGTTCTGATAGTTTCAGTGAAAGCTGAGTGCTTCCATACCATTGTGGGACTGGGGCCAAGTATTTCTTTCTCTTCCTCTTTGCTATTTTGTAGGTCATGTGTTGGCCTTTCAGGAGGCCCTCATCTTAGGAGGTATTTGTGTTTCTGTCCGAGGAATCCAGAATGTGTGTTTTTACATAATGGGAATCACATCGTGTTTCTGTGAAGTTCAGTTTGTTGAACATGAATGAGAGAATCAACGATAGTTTGTTGGGCAGATGAGATGTTGATTCTTTAGAATGCCTTTCAAATAGTAGTAAGTGAAACAGGATCTGATAATTTCTCTGAAACATTTTGCTTTACTTTTTTATTTAAACAGGAGTCACTCTTAAGCTTGCAGAGGAAAATAACTAAGGCCAACTGCTGTATGGCTTCAGAGCAGATGGAAAGGGTTCTGCAAGTTTATCTGATCCTAGTGGAACATGCGAATGGATCCAAAATCTCACTGCCTGAAGACGTCTGTCAGGTAGGTCAGAGCATCACGTTGGCTGGTGTGCCAGAGAAGTATCAATTGAATATGGAAGACATGTGGTCAGCTGAAGCACTTGTATGTGTTTCTGATGCATTATTCGTCTTGGGATTTGAGTTCAGTGAGCAGAGACATTTATTTTGAGTATCGCTACCTCTCCAATCCCATGAGAATTTACCTCTGTACTAACGCTGGTGTAGTCCTCCTTTAAATGGGCAAGGATAGTGGGCTGCTCCTTCTGAAGACCAGTTCCTGCCACTGTGGAGGAGACCTAGTCCTATCAATGGTAGAGCAATTCTACCAGATTAACATAGATTTGACCCCATTGGGTTCAAATGTAGGTTTAGTGTCTTCAAACTTTGACAGGACTATTAGGATTCATTTCTGTGGGCTGAATCTTAGAACACCACGCCCTCCTGAATGCCCAGGTCATTCAGACCAGACAATCGCTGTCTTCATAGACAAATATCAGTTCTCTCTCTTTCATTTCAGATTTTAATTAAAATGTTACAAACACCAGATCTCTCATCATCTTGCTGCAAGACCCTGCTGAACACCATTTCTGCATTCCTGCTGGCTGAGAATGTTGTATTGCCTGATTCTTTGACCAAGCAAGCTACTGAGAAGGTAACAAGGACTCCTGCTTACAGCAAAAATCCCAGAGTTTATGTTCCCTAGAGCAGGCTGATTTCAGGACATTCCACTTCAGGCTGGAAAATATACTATAAGGTTCCCTTTAGCCTTCTTGCACAGATAAGGGATAAGCTGCCTCATGCCTTAAATAGTGTCTGCTGAGGTCTTGGGACTCCTTGACAGTCTTACACAGACTGTCAGTGTAGCAGTGCCACTGTGGCAGACATCTTTGCAATGAAAACCAGGCTCTGATTCGAACACCTACAGCCTCTGTAGAGAAAGGAGAGGAACAGAGAAGGGTCATGTTCTGCCTTGCCTTATAAAGCAGGTCAGTGTGTTGGACTTCATGAAAAAAGTACAATTTTCACTAAGCTGCCAAGCGTTTAGTAAACATAGTTTAGCCCCATGAACAAGGTTCAGGCAAGTGCAGTTTGATTTAGAAAGTACAGAGGTAGGTGTATTTCAGTACTAGCATTGCTCCTGAGGCATTGACAGGATCAGGTGCTTACATTCCTATCAAATGCAATGTTTCAAAGATTAATAGGAGATGCTATTATGGAATTGTGATTCTTCAGTTTTCCTGTTACAGTATGTTATAATTTTGCAGTTTACAGTGTGGACTGTAGTTGTACTGTGTATGTAAAAAAAAATATTTGAAAGAGAAGATGTCATGTGATTTACAATGGGAAAACAAGACTGTTGCAATTATTTTAAAAAGATCAAATTTCATTTGGTCTTCAACATTGGCTTGTGTTGAAGTAAAAGCCTGTGGCTTGAGTCCACTTTTGCTCAAGAGACGTGGTCCTTCAAACATTTGAGGGTACTTGTTTGGGCTTCTGTTAAAGTGGAGGAGGCTTAAAGCCGTACTTGTTTTCTAAAGGATCTGGGAAAGGGAGATCTAGGTGTGTATTTCTGTGTTGCACATCTCAGCATTGAGGAGCACTGGTCCTGGGTATCTCAAAAAACTGTTCCTATCTTGGGTCCTTCGGAAGCACAGAGATTGGCTGATTCATAAACCAGAAGAAATGTCCCATGGGTAATAGAGAATTGACTGTGAAATGTTTCTTGTAATGTGTTCCTGTCAACCTTTCATTTGCATCTTGCAGGTATTTGCAAGTGGATTTGAACGGCACTTAATTTTGGACTTCTCTGAAGCAATGTTCACAATGAAGCAATTTGAAAGGGTAGGTTGGAGCTTTTGTGCATTTTAAAAATTTTTGTTTCCAAAGGGAACAACTGGGAAATCCGTAGTATATTTACCTGCCTTGTATGCTGAAGTGTTTTTGTGTATTGACGTGATGTTTTAAACTTCTGGTAAGAATGGAAGAGGTTGCTTGTGCCATTGTGTTGACATTTGGTAATGGTGCTCAGGGTTGGAGAAGGTGACAGTTATCTGTGCTCACGAAAAGAAGCTTGTCTGTTGGGAATTAAAGGAGTGGGCTTGTGGGCTAGTGTGGGGGTTTTTTTTGTGGATTTGATTATGATTAAAGACTTGCCAATCCTTGACTTTTTTTTTTTTTTTTTTTTTTTTGTCCCTTTAGCATTTTCTTCCATGCTTTCTAGCATACATTGAGCGTTGTTTCTCTGGCACAGATGCCCTCACAAAGGATGAGGCGATGGCAGTTCTGGTTAAACTCATTCTGGTGAAAGCAGAGCCTCCTACCATTGGTTCAATGGCATTTGAAAAGTATCCTCTCGTTTTCACTGAATCATCCGTCAGGTGAGACTTCTCAAGTTTAATAAACACTAGATGAGTCTTCATGGCTGCAGGCCTGAAGGCACTACAGGCCTGCAGTAAAGGCACTACGTAAAAGCGGGCCCTCAGTATTTGCCAGAGTTGTTAAATGTCAACGTTGCTGGCAGATTTGCAAATCAAGTGATGCAGTAGGATCCCGTTTTTCTTTCTGAGATTATTTGAGAAGAGATTCTGCTCTGGAAAGGTTATCACTGATATAAAAAGACAAGCGAGTGCTGCAGTAGGTGTGTGATGGGGGTTTGTTACACCAAGATGCAAGCTGTGTCTTTGTGGTGAGTGCTGCAGTCCAGGTTCTCATCATTACTAACCTCCTGCCTGTGCCTCATCTTTCTTCCCTGTATGCATATGTCTTGTCCAGGAGCTTTCTTGGCAGCAGTACTGTAGTCTTACCATAGAGCACAGCTGGATACCAAGGGGCATGTGATTAACCCAAATACAGCACTGTGCTGGCATGGCTTGACTGCTTCTAGTTGCTAAGCTAGCTTTGTTGCAGCAAAGTGATTACTTTCCCCCTGGAGCTTCTTTGGAAAGATTTGGGGTAGCCACTGTCAAGCACAGAATGACCTTGCTAATCTACTGATAACGATTGTTCTAATTACTCTAGCTCAGGTAATTCGAAACTTTCACTTGCAGAGTGGTGACTTGTCTTGCCTTTTATGTAAGGTTTTATCTTTCCTAAAAGCAATCCACTCCGTGGGCTTTTCCTATTTTTATTTAATAGAGTGGAGGTATTAGAGTATAGGGAACAGAAGACTGAGTCAAAAGAATTCAATGTGTTTTTCTTCCCTTGTTTTCTTTGTCAGTTGATCTCTCTGGATTTTCAGTGGTATGGAGTACATAGCTGAGAGGACCTTGGTCCTACTTGGGACTTTTTTGCGCTCCTCTGATATCAGTGGCAGAAATTAGGGCTGGGAGACGTCTCAAGAGTTGCATACCACATCTCCTACCTAGAATGGACTTAGTAAGTCCTGAACTAGTCCTGAAAGCTGTCTGGACATTCCCAAGCTGCCCCTGGCAGTCAGTGCCAGTACTTTTCTGTCTTTATGGTTAAACAGATGTTTGGTTTTGGTTTGGTTTGATTTTTTTTTCTCCCCAGTCCTCAGTATATGAACTAAACTTAATTTACTGCAGTTTAAATCCATTGCTTCTTATCTGCAGGGAACATAGAGAGCAGATTATTTCTTACTCTCTGCATCTAGCTTTTACAAATAACAGGCTTTGGTCGTCAAAAACATCTGAAATCTTCTTTCTCTGGACCAACAGTCCTAATTCCTTGAGGTTTATCTTGTAAATTCTGTTTCTTAAACCTCTAATTATTCTTGATACTGTCTTTTTGTTAGCTTCTGTGTTTCTTGAAGAGTGGAGCCTATGCAGCCACTTGCAAGCACGAGATGGAATTGATAGACTGCTGTCCACGGGGTGTGAAGTACTCCTGTTCATATGTTCCAGTATGGTGTCAATGCTTTCTGCCTGCAGCTTGTGATTCCTTTTAAGTCCCCAAACTTTTACCTCACTTGTTTTTTGTCATCCATCAATCTATCTGTGTCAGCGTGATCATGACTTACTAACAGTAACCACAGAGACAACTCTCAGGTGCTCCTAGAGGCTCTGTGTCCTAGTTGTGAGGGTGTCCAACTGAGAACTAGTGTCTTTCCTTCTAGAAATACTATTTGAACATGAAATAAAGACTTTAAGTTTCTTTTGGGACATGTTTTGGGCTCCTCAGCATGACTAGATGATATTTTGTGCTGTGAAGGGCATTAAAAAGAAAAAAATCTCTTGGGTTGTCCAAGTCCTTTTTGCTAGAAGTAGCAAATGTAATATTTGAATATCATGGGGGCGGGGGGAAAGGAACAATCTCTAATATGCAGTGGTGGGTTACTAAAAAGTTTGATTTTATTTTAGCTCTAATACAAGGCAACAAACAAGTAAAAGACAAGGAGGAAAGGCAGACGTACCAGTGTTGGATCATGTGCTATCTTTAATCCATTTACCAGAGAAGGAAGACATCACTGATCTCTCACAGCCTTGGGTTGCATTGGTTGTACTGCCACATATTAGGTAAGGGGTATTCTAAGGTATTATTGTCATGTATTTCTGTGGTACTGTCCAGTTCACTATCTGCCTGATAACATTTTACTAAGGGAAGGACAATAATTAATAATCCTGATTTGGGGAAACCAGGGTTAGAAGGTGAAAAAATGCTATATTTATATTCTAGTACATAGAGATGTTCATGACAAGTTTCAGTTTCAGTGTTTTAAGCACTGCCCTCTCTTGGCAGTGGTTTTCTCAATAACTACAATCTTCTTGTATGCAAGGAATAGTTGAACAAAAGGTGCAGTGAATGCTACAACTTAAATTGTGAATCAGAAATAGCAAAAATGGTTTGCTGCTGGTTTCAAACTTGGGGTGAGCTATCTGTAATTTAGTACAAGATAGATGTGAAAGAAAGCGTTCATGTGTGCGTAGGTGTCAGTGTAACACAAAGATAAAAGTCTTGCCATTTATTTTGGACAGACCGATGGATAAAGAAAACATTCTTCCCCGTGTGACGAGTTTTATAGACTCTCTCTTCACAGCCATTGACAAAGGAAGCCTCTGCAAAGGTCAGTTAAAGTTATTTCCTGTTTATTTGCTTTTTGGTGATATATTAAAAGAATGTAAAGCAGTTTTTCTGATGACACAAAGCATGAAAATGAATAACAGTAGCATTGTACCCAAGTGAATTGATGAATTGACCAGCTCAAGTGAAACTAGAAAAGCAAAGCCTGGGAGGAAACACTCTCCAGGAAATGATTATCCATTTGCTGTTGATAATAATAATGGGGTGGCAGGTGTTCTGCGAAGTGAAGGAGAGAAGAGATAATTGGGAAGGAAAAGAAAAAAGTGAGAAAAAAGAGGATGGAAATCAATCTAAACCAGATCCAGGCAGAAGCAGTCAAGTGAACAAGAGACTGTTGACTCACAAGCTCCAATTAGACTATTCCAAACCTGCAGTAGTTTGGGACATTACCATCTCTGACCTAAGCGACAGCACCAGTTCTAAAATACTGCATCTTTTCTGCAGGCGTGGGTGGTCACTGGCTGTCTTCCCTCTCTGTCCAGAAAAAAAAAATATTTTAACTGAGCTTGCATTGGACATGTCAGTTGTTACTCAGGGGGCTTGCAAGTATTTGGCCTTGTGCCAAAGTATAAGCAAGTACTGGAATGCCGCAGGTTCAGTGTTCATCATTCCTTGGTTTGAATGGGCTTATCTAGAGTCTGGCCATTTCCCTTTATAATCGCTTTATTGACGTTCTCAAATGTATCTGCCAATTGACTCTGTTGCTTTTTCTTCTCTAGTTTTTGTCAAGCATGGTCCTTTTTGATTTAGCCCTTTGTTCTGTCCTACTTGCAGGGTTTGCATGCTGTCATGATTATTTTAGTGACAATGCACTTACTCTTTTCTTAGATCTCATCTTTGATGACAGTAGTAGCAGCTAGTACCAGCTCTGTGTGTGTGCAAGATGCACATTGTTATGTCTTCCTTTGTCCATAAGAGAAAACAAATGCAACCTCAGTCCTACACTCCTGCCTCCTGTTGTCCCATCCTACACTTCTTTGCTTGATTTTCCTCACCCTCCTCCCAAATGAGGGTTCCTGTATGCTTTCTTTCCTTTATGAGTTATGATAACGGTTAGAAAATACACAAGCCAGTTCTGGGATCCAGCCATTTCAGGACAGAATCATAGAATAGTTAGGGTTGGAAGGGGCCTTCAAAGGCCATCCAGTCCAACCCCCCTGCAAGGAGCAGGGACATCTCCAATCAGATCAGGTTACTCAGAGCTCTGTCCAACCTGACCATGAATGTTTCCAGGGATGGAGCATCCACCACCTCTCTGGGCAACCTGTTCCAGTGTTCCACCACCCTCAGTGTAAAAAATTTTTTCCTAATATCTAATCTGAATCCTAATACCTAATCTGATGGACCATTTCAGCACTGTGCAAACACAAGTCATTGAGAACTGAGTAAATATACAGGCTGTTCTTGTTCTCTCTCTGCTCCAGGAAGCCTGTTTGTGGCCTGCCAAGCTGTAAGCACTCTTCTTAGTTTGGCAGAGTCTTCTGAAATACTCCATTTGTTACCTGTGGAGCGTGTCAAGAGTTTGGTGACGTAAGTAAACTCTGCCCATTCTGTGATACCTTGTAATTCTCCTTGGTACAGCAAAGAGTTGACTTTGGTTTTGTGTGGAGGCTTGTTAAATGCCTCTTTTTGTGTTGACTGTTCTGTCAACGCCGGCACGTTACTTCAGTATTGTGGTTAAGTAAGGTAATGCAGACATTGTTTGTTTGGAGGACCAGGTAGATGTAGTGCCTGTTCAATGACATTTTCTCTGCAAACTGAATCTTTCTGACACAGCTGCAGGGTAGTGTGTCAAATAAGTGGGTTCTAGTTTTACCTGGGAGTGCTGTGCTTAGTAACTCTGTGTTACATTATGATGGTAAAAGAGAAAGGAACAGCGCTTTCTGAGTTATGTCAAAAGTCTGAACTGCTGGTGGTGTTAGGATTACACCATGTCCTTACATACCCATGTGTATGCTTGTTCCACAGTGGGAGGAGGTTTTGTATGCTCTATTTTATTTATTGTAACTCTGTTCTACTTATAATTAGCACACATAACTGAGTGGCTGGAGGGATCGAGGGATCAGTTCATCTCTGTCCAGCAAATCCCGCTGAACTTGTCATCTCCCATCACTGTTGCCTGGAGCATCGCCAAGTCTTTGGTGGCTTGGGCTTCCTGTTCAGTTGGAAATCATGGTGCTTGTGTTTGAGGCAGCTTGCCCAGATCAGGAAGTCTTAGCAGGGAGCTGCTTTTCTGACAGCTTTGGGCTGGGAGTGTGAGAGTGGCTTGGAGCAAGGGATGTAAGGTAGCAGAAGGAGATTTCCCTTTGGGCAGGCAGGATTCCTGGTGGCTCACCTAAGCCTGCATTATTCCTTTTCTGTTGAAGCTGATCACTGACTAGGCACTTGGGCAGCAGCAGCAGTCCTTATCTGACCTGTACAGATTTTTTTTCTGCAGTTGTGTGTGTGAGTCCAGCCTGCTAGCCCCAGCTCGACAAGCTTGATTAATACAAAGGAGGAATCTCATGGGCTGTAATAGGTGATTGGGCTTTGAGGCTGCAAGCCAGCGTGCTGGTGAGGTCTGACTTCACTGGCCTGCTGGTGCCAGCAGAGTCTGAAGTCATGTGGAATCTTCCCTTAGTATGGTTATCGTCACTGCTGCTTTATTTTCAAATATCTGTATTGTTGCAGTGCTCTCTGTATGCTAATAAAACACTGTTCTTTTAGCACTTTCCCTTCAGACCCCTCTGCGTTGCTGCTAGCTGATCTCTATTACACGAGGTTGGTATTGTGTGGCTGCCAGGAACCCCTTTCCCAAGGGAACTTAATGGACTTGTTTGAGAAGTTACAGCCTAATATTTCCACTGGTGTTTCCAAGGTAATTTACTTTCCTGAGCACACACAAAGTGATTTTTGTTTTAACAATGCAATTTAAGTAAACTGAATTAATTTGCAAAGGCTAAAGTCAAAACGGGAGGCTGTGAAGCAATTACTGCTGTAATGTCTGCTTAAGAGCCAACCGTGGCACATGAGTTAACAGAGGTTAACATTTAGCCCTAGGAGGCTTGCTTCTTCCCTAGAGGTGAATCAGAGCAGAAATCTAATGTATTCATTTTGAGTGGCCTGCTAGACTACAGTAGCTCATCTGTTTCTCAACTCCAGGAGGAACCTAGTGAAATCGGCCTCCTGTGGAAAACATTTACCCCTGTGTAGGTGTGTATGTGTCTCTGTACGTAGCCTGCATTCTCCAGCATGCCTCTGACATATTTCCACTTTGGATAGGTCCGACTGTTGACTGTCCGAATTCTAAATCATTTTGAGAATCCACCTTCTACACGGATTGAGGTAGGGCTAAAACTTCTCAGTTAACATTTCGAAGATATCTGTGTTTGATGCTGTCTGTGAACTATTTTCCACTTTGCAGAAGCAAAGCATGTGTTTGGTAAAGGTGGTCCTCTAGTTTTGTGCTTTCACATTCCAATTTTATCTCTTTGGCTCCCCTGCCTCCTGATGTTTTCAGATGCGTGAGGTTTGATGCCTAAGTGGTGGAAACCAGAGCAAGTCCCTTGACTTTGTTCTGTGGTCCAAAATGGGTGGGACTGTGTGTAGTTTGGCTAAAATACCTTTCAGTAAGAAAAGGATACTCTTAACAAAATGCGTGTCACTTATTTGTGCAGGGTGATGGCACAGGGGAACTCCAGCCACTATTTGCCATATTGCTGCAAGCAGAACTTGTGCCAGCAACAGTGAATGATTACAGAGAGAAACTCCTCCATTTGAGGAAACTAAGATGTGATATAGTGCAGTCTACAATACCAAGTGGATATTTGCAGGAGGTAAGTAGTTATTGTCAAAAAGCAGTTGTCACATTCCTTTATTCCAAGAGAACGTTCTTATTCCATCCCTTGGATTGCAGAGTTTTTAGTAAGAGTTCATAAAAAAATCAGTTAGCTCCCAGATCAGGTTTTAGAAAACTTCCTTATTAGTGGGGATCACAGCTCCCATTGTCCTTGGGACTGTTGTGTTCTCTTGGATATTTAGTAGAACAACAGTGGTATCTAGATAAATGACCCACAACCAGATTAATCAGGTCTTGATATCATGCAAAGGAAGGCAAATGATTCCAGGGAGAAGTGAGTCATGAGCAAATTTAAAATCATGACCTTGCCATACTCTCAGCATGCTTAAACATTGGTAGGAGTCCCATTGTCCATTGGAGACCCTAGCTTCTGGATCTTGCTGCACTGTGAAAATCTTGTATGCCTGTGACTATTGAATCTCCTACTGCTGAGCTAAAGGGGACCCCACTTTCTAGACGTTGGAAGGGTCGCAGTTTTACTGGTTAAATTATCACGGATTTGATGGGACGGAGTTTCTTAGTTATTTTTCTGGCTGTTGCTGTATCTGTATAATTTTTTATCTTGACTTGTAAGCTCTTATGAGGAAAGGCTGTAGGACGGTCCTACTACCTGTAGGTGAGCAAGGAGTCAGTCCAGAGGATGTGCTTCTAGGCCTAGTGCAATGAAGACTCCTCAGGGCAAACTTTCCCCTTTATGAGGTCCCTAATGCTGCTATGGCAGCCCTGAAGTCCAAGAGGGAGGCAGGCAATCCAGATCATCTGCTGTACTGAACTGATTTTTCCACATTCATGGTGTACAGGTATGGTGACTAGATCTCAATGCAGCTTACAGTAAATGGGCTCTAGATTTCGTCATGCAGCTATGAAACAAGGAATGATAATGTGTGTGACTTGCTTCATTACTTGTAGTACTTCTGAGAACTTCTCTGATCAAAGTTTCCTCTCTGAGAAGAAGGAAGATTAGAGGGGGTTGGTTGGTCTTTAGCTATTACTTTTTTACATCTTGACAGGACGGTATTGTATGTCGTTCTAGGTCCCTCTTCGGTATTTACTGGGAATGCTTTATATTAACTTCAGCCCTCTCTGGGATCCTGTAATTGAACTCATAACGTGAGTATATGCGGTTGGATGCTGCAATCTGTGGTTGTCTCACAGAAAATTGCTTCCATTGTTTTGTGAGCAAAAGCTGAAGTAAAAATTGGAGAGATCTGTGCATGAGAACCTTCATGTGAAGTCTTCTGAAATTAATTTGATCTCTCAAATAAATCACAACCTGTGTTTCAACTCTTATTTTTTAACTTAGTTTCTGTTTTTCTTACTATTAAAGGGAACTTGCAACAAATATAGTCAAACAGCATCAGAGTTTTGAGTCAAGGGTAGCAGGATTTGATTAGTGTTTCACAAATACTTAAAGGAGCAAGGAGTCCTTCTCAGTTTCCCCATCTCTGACTTTTCTGTCCTTACTGGAAAACCTCTAATCCTACTAAAGAGTAGGGAAGACTTACCATGGTGACAGCTGAGCTAAATACTGAAATCAGTGTCTGCTTTCAGTGTGACTTTATCTTGTTTTTTCCCCTCTATTGTGTGATTAAAAAGTGTGGGATTTTCCACTTCAAACTAGTGAATTAATAAAAAAATATTAAACGAGCTCTTCAAAAGATATGTCCATGCTAATTCTTCCTTTGATTCCATGTGATGTTACTGTACAGAGGTCAGTAGAAAGCCTGAGAACATTTTTACTCAATTTGAGTTTGTTTGAAGTCATGAGATACAACCAGATTATTTCAATAACAACTGACATTTGGGATCCATGAGTAAAGCCAAGGACATGCCACAGCTATATCATGCAGATGTCCTGTCTTTGGACACCAACATTAAAGCAGTGATCAAAGCTTCTGATTGTGTTAGTTGTTAACTTGCCTAGTTACACATAGCTTTTTTAATTTTCCTTTTAATTTCGTACTGTCTTATGCTTTGTTAGTTCTCATGCAAAGGAAATGGAGAATAAACAGTTCTGGAAGGTCTTGTATGAACATTTGGAGAGAGCTGCTACCTATGCTGGTAAGTCATGGCTCCTAAATGTTGTTATGACAGTAACCCAGCTAATTGTGAATAACTTGACTGTGTTTTTATGTGTCCCAAATTTACGTGTGATGGGGGAATTGAAAACCAGGGCTCTTGACTACCAATGTCATGTACAGGGCAGGAATGGAGAGACTTGGGAGAAAACTGTGTCTCCTTCTGTCCTAAACACCAAGAAGTAGGTAGAAAAGGCACCTGCATTACAAGAGGAACTTGCAGGTTATGGGAAGCCATGTAGGAGTTTCATCTGTGTTTAAGGATGACTCTGCCCAGACTGATCAGGAGCAATGACAAAACGTGTATAATGGGGCTGACCATCTTTCTGCTCCTTAGATTCAATGGAATTCCTGCAAACAGTGTCTTAATTGGGTGTGCTCTTGAGGTTTACCTCTGGGTGTATGGAATCTATGATTTCATGATAGAGCCATGAGCACGCAGCTGTTTGTGAACTTCTCTGTTATTCAAGAGAACTGAGCTTAACTGAGAGGCATCAGGTCTGTGAGGCATCCTAGAATACTTTCTAAGCAATTCAGGTCTTTCAAGTCGGCATTAAATACGGTTATCTAAACACATATATGTTACCAAAAGTATTACTTTTGTAATGGGGGACTGATCCCTTGCTACTGGTGATTATGAAGTAACCTGAAGAGATTTTCTTCATCTGTTGTGTAGAAATGGAGCTACAGAATGAACTAGATGAACAGGAGGAAAGCATTGCTAGAGCAGAAGGCGAGAAGATGCCAGAAGGAGCAGTGGGGACTGTCTTCCTGGAGCAGCTGAGGACTAGAACAGATTGCAGCGAGCGGCTGGACCACACAAACTTCCGTTTTCTACTGTGGAAAGCACTGGATAAGTTTCCAGACAGAGTGGAGCCTAGGTCGAGGGAACTTTCCCCACTTCTTTTGAGATTTATTAGGCAAGTAAGATTTATTTTTCAGTTGAGAGGACACATAGCTTTCAATGTGTTGCTGAGCTTTAAGAATATGGCTGTCCCATTATAGACTTTATTTCCTGAATGTGTGGCTGATGAGATGTCTGTTTCCAGTGAAGATAACCTTTTGATTGAAATGTAGATTGTGTTAGAAACATCACACAAGAAGCAGGCTGAAATGAAACTGGCAGTATGGTTCTGCTGCTCAGTCTCTCATTTCTTGACTTGACACTGTCACAGCTTCATTACTCCATCAGAGAGTGATTTCAGTGGAAATAAAGGTTTTTGGTTTTGTTTTTTTTTAATGAACATACATTTTAATTTGGAATCACAGAAGACCAATATGGGGAAAATACTGGTTTTGTTAGAGGCTGATTCAATTTCCTGCCGCTGGAGGGCGAGCAGTGGTGCGCTTGCATGCATGCGCATGTCAGATAGTATGATGCACGTGGGGTAGATGTGATCTCATGGCAGGGGAAGGTTTCTGATATTCCTTCTCCATGATTAGAAAGCCTATGTTTTGCTTGCCTTCCTGGAAAAATTGAACCATACTATGGCAGATTAGTTTCCTCACTTCCTCATACTGCTATACTCACTTTTCACCTGCCCACTGAAGCAAACACAACCCCCAAGGCCTTCACATAACCTCTTTACAGACCTCTGGTAATTCAGTGATTCATGTCTTTCTCCTCTCTCAACCAAGTACTTCTAGTCTCCTTTAGTGTGTTTGTTCACTGCCTTATAGCTCCGCCACTTGTAGGCAGAGAAGCATACGCTTGCTGAAATAGTTTTTTTTTTTTTTTTTAATTTTTAGCCATATAGTGTCCCAAGACACAGTGGCATTGATAATGAGAATGGTGGATTGTGGAGTTTTCAGTTGTTCTTGCCCTGAAACTCTGAAAAATACTACATTTCTTAATTGCTTCCTCCCTTTTTTTTTTTAATAACCACAGAAATGAGTACTACCCAGCAGATTCATTAGTGGCTCCATCTCAGGATCTTAGAAAGAAAACTAGCAGTACAGTAGCAGCAAAAGAAATACCCAGTGAAGAGGCGAATGATGTTGCTATGGAGGAGGAGGAAGAAGAAAAAGAGGAAGGGGAACAGATTACTGTAGGACTACTGAAAAGGAAAACAAGAAGAGCTGCTGCTAAGTAAGTATTTTTAGTTTTCCCTTGCTAGTGCTTTCACAGAAAGGCAGATTCAGCAGCTCATGTTGAAATAAAAGCTATGTTTTTATACATACTCCTTTTTCTTCTTTTGCTTGCATTTCATTTTTCAATGGATTATAATCACTTTAGAGTCAGAAACTCTGCTGTGCAGTACTATAAACATCCAAAGACCCTCCCCAGACTTTTTCATTATCTCCTTACCTGCTGACAGTCTGTGGTTTGTGTTACTTTAAGCAAAAAATATGTGATATTCTGAAGCCATTCTGGCCATTGTATCTGCATTCCCCTGGTTTCTCTGTGTGTGTCTGTTGGTCTTTTAAGACCATGGGCGTTGCCAAACACTTTGAAAAATGAGACTATTCATTTAGATATTTTAATATTGGGATTCTGCCATTGCCTACTTGATATAAATCTTGGTCCTGGTCTTTGTAGGGACAAGGATTTTTATTTGGTGGGTTTTAGACTGAAGCTACATGCTGTTGTAATGTCATTGTTTGGAGTGCTGACTACACGGAGAAAGTGACACTTTGTATGAATTCTCCACAGTTTCTCTAATCTGAGTCTTTTTACCCTGATGACCCCTGTCCATTACAAATACATCACAAAGATTTATATTTTGCTGCTTTTTCTGCAAGGAATGGTCCTTGTAATGACGGAGGACTTCAAAATGTTGGAGCACAATGAGTATTTGATATGTAACCTGAATTGTCATTTAATTCCAGGTATCTTACAGGTGTTTAATTTTGTTCCCAGACTCTGGCCCGTATCTGCAAATTAGCAACAATTAAAATACAGTGACAGTCCAAGATTTTAAAAATTTTTTTTATTCCTCAACCTCCATTTCAAAATATTTGTATACTTAAGTGGAAATATTAGTTCCTGGTAGCAGTAACAAAGGCATAAAAGATTTAGCAGAGGCATGTTAATGAGTTCTGGAGTATTCACCCCAGATGGTTCATGCAGTCAGGCCTGTGCCATGGAAGGAGAGCTCTCTGCGTCCTGTGATGTCTGGCTGAGGCAGTGGGAGGACCCATGCCTGCCCCAAGCTCAACGTGGAGTTGCCAGAAGGCGTTGTACTCGTCCTTTGGGCGAACCCAGCCATGGAGGAGGGTGACCCAGCTAAATGTCTGGAGAGTTCAGTGTAAACTACCAGTGGGAGCAGTTGGTTGAACACAGCTTCTGCCACCCCCACAGTGCATGTGTTAGAGGAGATCTCATCTTCCTCATCCTGGTCACCTCTCTCCCCTTCTACAAGGTGGAGATGGGGCAGATGTGGGGTGACACAGCCACTTCTAGAGGAAGTGACTCCCACCTGTGCTTGCAGCCCAGCGTAAGTCCAGCTCAGTCTGTGGCTAAATGCAGCCCTTCATGTTGATAGGTGTGAAATGGATACCAGTTAAGGACAAGTGAATAAAGAAAGAGGTAGATTCACCTGTTTGGTGTTCTAGGCTGGACTGGCAGAGAGAAGTAAGCTGCATCCTGACTGTATTCCTTTCTCATCAAAAGCTGAGCCCATCTGATACTACTGAGGAAATGATCTCTGTGCAGTGAGGTGACATCTGGAAGGAGCTGCTTAGGAGAGGATACCT
This sequence comes from Ardeotis arabs, assembly GCA_011801015.1. NCBI lineage: Eukaryota > Metazoa > Chordata > Aves > Otidiformes > Otididae > Ardeotis > Ardeotis arabs. The sequence continues at coordinate 21,369 of JAAGAY010020122.1, forward strand.
CTTGCTGTGTCTCTGAAATGGAGACCTGTAGACTTGGGATCCTCTTGTGATATTTTTTCTTCTTTCTTGTTAATCAATTTTTAATAAAACCCTGTTTGTTTATGGTAATGTAGGATTGTCTCTTCTGGTTATTTAAAAAAATAATTGTTTTCTTTTGTTTTACAGGCAGCTAATAGCCCACTTACAAGTTTTCTCTAAATTCTCAAATCCTCGTGCATTGTATCTGGAGCAGAAGTTGAACGCATTATATACCCAGGTGATGCAATGTGTTTTGGGATGGTTTGGGTAGTCTGCTTTTTAATCTGGTTTTCCCAGATACCCAACTGGTAACTGATTTTGGAGGTTGAAAATGCAAGCTGACAGTGGTGCAAAAGACAATTATGAAAAACCAAGTAATTCTCCTATGTACATAGGAGGGGAAGTATATATCAACTACCAGCAACCATGTCCACTTTTTATGAGTGACAGTTGTGTATTTGCTTCTTGGCTTTATACTGGCAACACAAACATTCTGTTCCCATTTTGCTAAGTTAGTCCAAAACCTGCTTGAGCTTGGAGCCTTTGGGTTGTTTCACTATTTTCAGTAAGCACGTCCATCTTCTAGATAGGGACTCATTTTATTTCTTTTGCCATTTGCAGTTACTGTCCCATCAAGACCAGAATGTACAGAGAATAGCTCTTGACTGTATAATGACATACAAGCATCCTCATCTACTGCCATACAGGTAAAAGTTTTATATTATTTCAACATTGGTAAATGAGCCTGCTGTTATATCAGAAGCCTGCTTGGGGTCAGTTGCCTCAAAGACAGAGCTTTTCTTGTATTTGTTGAAGACATATGTATAAATTTTAATTTTAGCCAGCTGTATATTTTCAATCTGAAACAGAAAATAAGGTCTTGAGGTTAGTCAGTATCTCTTCTTTGTTTACAGGAAAATGGCAACACTTCTGGGGCAACATTCTGCCCCAGAATAGCGAGTGCTTAGTAGTTGCATAATTTTCAAGAGGTCTTTTGTATTGATGGTTTATTAATGATCACCCAGAGAAAGTGGCAGCATAAAACTGTAGTTTGTCGTTGAATAATCTCTGCAGAATTTTTCCAGGAAGTACTTTCTTACATAATTAGCTTGAACTTGCTGGCTTTTAAAATATATTTTTATAAAAGGGTGGGAACATAGTACTTGTAATATTTTATATATAGCATAGATTAGATGGGTAATTAATTAGATATAGATCCATGTATGTATTTATCTGTTTATTTTTATAACCTTGCCCTCAAATAATGTTTATTACTCTCAGGGAGAACTTGCAAAGGCTGCTGGAGGACAAGAGTTTCAAAGAAGAAATAGTGCATTTCAGTATTTCTGAGGAGACCGCCGTAGTGAAAATGGAGCATCGACCGTATCTCATCCCTGTTCTTATGAGGTGTGTCATGAAGTACGAGTTTGAAAGTTTCATGGCAAAGTACCATGAGCAGAGATGTAATGCTGCTGCTTTTCATTTTAAACAGTTGAGATAAACCTGTAGTCAATGGTATAGTTTGACAACTTAGTTTGTGATGTTCTCTACAGTTTCCTTATTAACACATTTATGTAATATGTTATGCAAATGGTGTTTTCTTTAAAATACCAGCATTTTGGTAAATACTGTTTCTGCTAAGGCTTACAGAGAACTGAGAGAACATTTCAGTTCACTGAGTATTGCCACTTATTTTTATTAAGATACAGTGATGCAAGTTATTGTGCAGATAACTAGTTTTATACCTGAAGTCTCCAGCAAAGTTTCCGTTGTAATAGCAGAAGCTGATCTTTCACTGGGATGTTTTTGGACAATGTGTAATTCAGTGGAGACCCTGAAAGGGAGACTTCCACTCAGCTTGTTCTCACTAGAGAATATTTTTAAATGGAGTTTCTCCTGCAGATTAAGAGACTGGGAAACAGGTGGCTTGCTGAAAGCTAATGCAACCTTTTTTTGGCTCTTGAAGAATTCTCTATGGCAGAATGAGAAACAAAACAGGGAGCAAAACACAGGGCAAGTCTTCAGCGGGCACTCGCATGTCGATCGTTCTGCGATTTCTTGCCGGCTCACTGCCAGAAGAGATACGAATGTTCTTGGATCTACTCTTTGAAGCTGTGAAGCAGTACAGTAATGGTAGGTACAGGCAGTGGAACCTGGGGGTATGGTGCTTCCTGACCTGTAGAGATGTGGGAGGATGAATACACTTAATAGTGGTATGTGCTTCAGTTTGTCTTTTAACAGTGGCTTGGAAGGATGAAAGGATGAAGGTAAACTTTTGAGAAGGACTGGGATTCTCTGAGCTTTTCCTTACAAAGCATGATTGCTCAGTTTTACAGGTCCAAGGCCAGAAAAACTGAATGTCTTGCCACAGCTACGCAAGTAGGCTGTAGCAGGCCAGGGATGAGCCATCGCTGGCATCGTAGGCTAGCCTGTGTATGATGGCAATTAACAGGGTTGTGAAGTGCTCTGGTACTGTAGCAGTAGGAGATGTCTGAGTGTCAGAGAGAGATGGAGAACCAGAGCTGTCCTTATTTAAAAAGCTGAATGTGAGGATCTGTAGTTTAGAGCCAAATTGCACTATTTTTCATTGAAAATTATTTTCGGTATCTTCATGGTGCTTCTTTAGATAAGTTGTTGTCCCTTTGCCTGTCACAGGGCCTTGCCAGATTGCAGTGCTTCGAAGTATGTCAGAGCTGGATTTAGCTAAAGTCCTGCCTCTTGGGCGTCAGCATAGCCTCTTCAACGGTCTTGAAGTTGTGTTAAAAAACATGGGACATTTGATCCATCAGTACCTGCCTGAAATTCTACAGATCCTGCTCTGCATGACAGCTGTGGTATCCTGCATCCTTCAGCAAAGAGAGAAGGTACAATATACGCAAACTATGTACAAACAAACAAGTAAATTAAAATCCTTTCCCTCCTCCTCCCTTTAGCTTGCACATGTACACACACCCTCACTGGTTTGGATAAAGATAAGTTTAATGCCAGCACGGAGTGAAGCTTAGCAATTAGATGTCTGTCAAAAATAAGAGGCCAGTGATATTTGTCTGAAAGTGCTACAGGGCTCAGGCGGTGCAGGTAGAGTTGATGTATTCAGAAACCTGCTTTGGACTGGGTTTTTGTTTGAGTTGCTAAAGAGAGAGTTGGAGGTGATCTCTGCTTGCTACCTGCCTGCTCTGTGGGCAGATGGGCATGAAGGAGAGCTAAATGATTTATTGTAAGAACATGACAAGAACTTACAGCTGGAAGTTGAAATTGGCCTTAAAGATGTAGTTTCTTGGCTACAAGGATAAAACATTTGAGCAGGGGAATCCAGTGTCACAATTTAAGTCTCAGTAAGGTATCTGCAGAGCACTGTAAATGTGTTTTCCCTTACTGTGCAATGGCTGTAAATGCAGCAAGGGTCAGGTGAGGACAACATTCTGTTAAAGATTGGCTGCACCTAAAGGTGCAGCATGTTGGCTTACTGCTGCCCTGTGCCTGGGAGAGCAGCAAAGAGATCCTTGAGCTCTAGCCCAGCTAACTCAGAGGGTCTCTTGCCAGCTCTTTGGGAGCCACGACATTGAGCCAGGCTTTTCTGTCTTTCTGGAACTAGTGCCTTTGCCAGGCTTCAGTCCAGAAAGGGTAGCTCAGGTCTGGTCCAGTGCGGAGCCTGATCGTATATTATGTGCAAAACAAGCAAACTGCAGAGTCACCCTCATCACTGCAGTGTTGAAAGGAATTATGAGATGATAGACTGAGCAAGTGGTGTGTTGGAAGGAATTATGTGATGATAGACTAAGCAAGTGGTGTTAGGTAATGAATGTTTTGTCACCACGTGTGTGTGTTCTTGCCAAGACCTATCTGTGAGCAGTCGAGGTTAGAACTTGCCTTGAAAACAGTCCGTCATTCAAAGCAAGCCCTTGCATCAGGCAGCATCTAAGGTCTCATAGTTGTCTGCAGGCTGCACAGAACCTTGTCACTGCCGTAATTTATGAAGGGGATAAGCAAATTTTAGGATGGCAGCATCCTACAGTCTGACTTAAGCAGTGAATTGCATGTGGCTACGTGTTTTATGCTGGGAATGGAGTTTTAAAAGCTGCTTCATTGATTGCTGATAGTCACGTTTTGCCAGGGTTACTATGGTAATGCTGTCGTAGTTGCATAATGTGCGGAGTGACAGTCTGTCATTTTTCTGAACTTAATTTAGCACTTTATTAGCCCAGGAGATGTTAAAAGCTCAAGGAAGAGTGTGAGAAATCTGTTTATCTTGGCTAATGATTAGAAGACATTCTTGGATTTTGAGAGTAATTTATTGCAGACTGTTACTGCCTGGAGAGTTAAACATCAACTTTGACAGTTTTAAGCCAAATTATTAATTTACCATTTCCTACTGATTGTGTTCAGTATTGAATTTCTTTGTCCTCTAAAAGACTTAATCTCAGAGGACTGCTCTTACTGCGATTGAACAGTGGGAGATCCAAAATTATTTCACTTGGCAGTCACCATTAGCAATAGCAGCCTGGTTTGTGCTTTCTTTGGCCCTTCAAGCAGCTCCTTTGCTGCCTGGAAGCTGATTGCACACCATTAGTACACATTCAGCATAGCTTGAGAGGTCTTTTTCCACCATCTTCTCTTTGTGTTTTGACCTGTGATTTCTGGTGCAGGGGGAGTATAGAAGTGTATTGCATGGCAGTGTCTTCAGAAGTCCATAGGTACATCAAGTAAAAAAATTGTGATGTCTTTCAGTGAGGCTTTGACACCAAAGCTGCTTTGCAAATAAGAGATACAGGTGTTTATTCAGTGTGGTGGATCATGATACGTGCTGGGGACCTCAAGGAACCCAAGACATAGCTCCAGTCTCGGACAGTGACCTTTGTTTGCTCTGATGTGGCTGTGTTGTTTCTGAGACTGAAGTTCAGTACCTCTGCATTGCAGAGCTACTTCATGTGTTTGTGCTATGAGCTGCATTGCACGATATGGAAATAATTTAGGTTACTCAAGTCAAGGTTCTTCTCAGGGAGAAGAGTCAGAATGCAGCAGTGCATGAATAACTTCATGATTCGCTGTGTGGCTGATTTCCTTAGTGAAATGTTTTCCCCAAGAAATATTATGGAACGTGACCACTAAATGGGTACAGGAAGCATCCTCCTGTAATCAAATGCTATATTCCTCCCCCGTGCCATTGGAGGAGGTGATTCACATTCTTACCTTCTATATTCCTCCCCCTTCTCCTTGTCTGTTGATTTCTTTTCTCCCCAGTAGATCTCAGTGTGCGAAGTACAACTTCACTTTCAAGAGCTGATTTGGATCCTTTCCTGTGTAAACTAGAATTATTTAAGTGTCGGGGCTGGAAATGTAACTGTGGTGTACCTGTCTGCTTTTGTCCAAAAAGGACAGATGCTACTTCAAACCTGTCAGCATACATTTTCATGAGCTGAAGGAGTCCTGTGTAACTGATTCAGTGCAGGAACAGCCACCTTTTAGAAAAATTTAGGTCAGCTGTGAGAGGTAGATTGCCACTGTGAACAAGTTACAAGAGAAAACAAGAACATTGTGATAGTTCCAGCAAAGGTTGTATCTGTGGTCAATGAATTGTATTTAATTTCAGAGCAAGTAGTTAGTAGTTGTTCTCCAGAGGTCTTACTGGGGGGAGATTTTTTGTTTTACAGGTCCAACCTAGGTTGATTAATCCACTGAAGAATTTGAGACGTCTTGGACTTAAGCTTGTGGCAGCGTTTTTTTCTGATTATGAGACCTACAGCTTTAGTGTGGAAGAGATTGATGCAGTTTTCCATGCAGTGGTATGGCCTCAGGTAAGTGTTTCTTCTTCTTCCAAACAACTTGTGTGTAACATGTACAATGCAGAGAGCTCCAGCTGCACTGGAGTCCATTGTGTGATCCAGAAGCTCCCTCTAGAGGGAGTCTCTACAGGTGAACTCCATGAAGATTTGGTTTTGGCAGAAGAATAGTTCGACTTGTGTGCTTTCCTTTTTTAAGACTGGAACCAATGTGTATAAAAACTCATGCAGAGGCCAAATTGTTTTAAACTTCTTGTACTTGGAACTGGAGTTTGCTGCTCTTCATACCCCAGGAATTTGCTGCAGAGGCTCAATATCATTAGCATACACAGGAGCATTCCTGCAGGATTAGATTAACGGTTTACTGTACATCATTCACAAAAGCTCTGTTTTATGCAGAGCAATAACATTACCAGCCTTTGGGTGCAGGAGAAGAAGCTTTCTAAGACCCTGGCTGTGACAGCCAGACCTGCCATCTTTTCTCTTATGCTCTTGTCTTGAGCCCAGACTGAGCTAGTCCAAATCCCACATGCACCGTCCTCGCTATTGCCCCCAAATGCACTGGAGCTTCTCCTGCCTGTGTGTTCACTAACGGTGCCCTGCTGACAGTCCAGCTATGGTCAGAGTGGAAACCCAACTGTGTGATTTGAGTGCAGCCTATTAGGTTGCACTGTGGCAGAGAGGAGGGAGCCAGGCCTGCACACTCGTTCTCTTTTGCCTGTGTTCAGTCATGTGAAGGAGCAGCAGCTACTATGTGGGGCTTAGGGAAGGCAACTCTTAGGTGGGGTTATTTTGGACACGAAACCTTGTTAGGGTCCCCCATTCCTGGGGAGCAGTGCAGTGCTCAAGCCTGTCCCTGAGCAGAGAGGGTGCTTTTATAGCAATGAGGCCATGGACACATAGAGCAGGTGCTGGAACAGTACGTGCTGCGGCCAGGACATAGGAAGTGTGGGAGGAGTGAGTCTTGGGGGTTGTGCTTGAGATCTCATAGGTACGTCTGGGAGAGGTTGCTAGGTCTCTACGGCAAATGTGAGGTTCCATGGGGAGCCAGCTGCAAGGCGAGGGCGAAAATGGTAGCTGGAATAGTGTATAAATAGGAGTAAGATAAACTAAGAGTGATTCCACAAATACTGAGGAAGCTGGAAAAATAATTATGAAATTACTTTCTAAAAAAAGTAAACTATAGATTGTAGTGTGGTGAGATCTTTCTTAGAGATGAAATTTTTAAATTACTTTACCTGCTCATGTTGCTTTGGTATCTTATTTTCATCTCCTTTAGGTCTGCAGATTGGCTTCAGAGAGTCAGTATTCTCCAACTTTTCTGCTCAAAATTATTCACACCTGGAGTAAGAATCCCAGGTAAGTCTTCTCCTCACAAAGAAGCATATGTATTTCTCCTGAGTACACAAAATTCAAGGGAAAAAGAGGACACTGACAGGTTATGAATAATTGTGTCAAAACCCATGTTTTCTTTTTCCGTATAGACTGTTATTCTTCTGATAGTAGTCCAGATGCAGTTGTTCAGCTTTCCACTTTATGCAGTTACCGTCTTTTTAGTGGGCTGCTTTTTCTGTATATTAACAACTAAGCACATATGTAGCCCAAACGCAGCTGATGGGTGAGGAGGAGAGCTGACTTCTTAGAATATGGCTGTGTCTTGAGCAATGACTTCTTAGTCTTGCGAGGTGGGAAGTCAGTTTTACAGTCTATCATTTCATTAATGTTTTTTAATTCCCTGTTTCTATTTTATGAAGGAATGTGGGCAGGTTCAGCACAGAATGTGTGACTAACATTCTGATACTGAAAGTAGTAAGAGAGCTTTTTTTATGAAGACACTATGAGAAATTCAAGCTCAGCTGTCTTGAGTGATTTTTGCCTCTTCCACAGACTCACTGTTTTTCCTTTGCTAAAGTATCCAGTATCTGTTTTAAGACACATCATTTGTAGGCATGAAGAACTTACATACAGATTTCTGTAAAAAATGGTATTGGATCATTAGATTAGGAGCAGCCTGACAGGAGACCTGGAGAAACAGGTTGAGATGATGCTATCTTGAAGCAAGAAAAGGGACTTGATGGCCTCTGTGCTTTTTCCTTATTGGAAGTAGAAGACAGTCATTATCTTTTTGTGTGGCTTTTTGTACAAAAGAATTATGAAGTTCTAAATTTAAATTTTCAGCCAACCTTTTTTATAATCTTTCTTTCAGGTATTTCCCCTTACTGGCCAAGCAGAAGCCAGATCACCCAGAGTGTGATATACTATCAAATGTGTTTGCTGTGCTGTCAGCCAAGAATCTGTCTGAGGCCACATCCAGTCTTGTGATGGACATAGCTGATAGCCTTCTCAACAGCCCAGATTTTGAACCCACGGAGCAGATTTCCAGTTTGAACGTGACTGACTGTGTTGTCATGGTCACTGGAGACGTGACAGAAGGTATGCCTGTGTAAGAGTCATAGGTGCTTTGGATGGAGGTGTTAGATTATGGTGAAGTTATTCTTGGTCTGGCTGAGAATACCAGAGAAGGAGACCTCCCGGTGGAGATGGAAATGGCGATGTACAAATTTGTTTTGGTATGCTCGAGAACTGTAAAGTCCTGATTGTCTAATGACTGGTGAGATCCACATTTGAGTGTCAGGGTCCTGCGCATGGAGGAACTCCTTATGAAGAAGGGAAATGTTTGTGTTGTTGACTTGTTTTGTCTGTGGAGTTTTGACTCGTGATAACTTCAAGAACTGCATTGCTGACTTGACTCTGAGCCTAACATCAGGTTTTATATAAAGGCCTACCCCTTGTAGGCATATGGTTGTTTATCTCTTTGATGTTTAGTCTGTGCTCTCTGACAAGAAGGACCTGCCATTGATTCCTTTTATCTTTGAGTGGCAGTAGACAGGAAGGGTGGTGGGCTGTGTTTGATGCTATGGAGCCATCTTTCACCTGTAGCACTCAAAGGGAGTGGAAAGGAGAGCACTTATCACTGTGCCCTTGTTATGGCAGCTGTGATCTGCACAGGAGCTCAGTGGTAGGATGAATAAAACTACATCTATAAATGCTTCAGCCATTTTAGGAGATGGTTACTACTTTTGAGGAACGTCCTTGGTACCTGTTGATAAGCCCACACTTACCGAGGCTGTTACTGAAATCTGTGAGGAGAGCTTTTGTGCTCTATGTGTGCTTTCTTTGGTCCCTAGCTCAGACAGGTTCAACTTGGTCTCAGCAAATGCTGGTGCATGTTCCCAGCAGGCAGCTACCCTGCACAGTCATAGCTCCCATTGATTTTTTAAATTTTTTTAAATTTTTCCTTCCACTGATGAAATCTACTTTGTCTGCATTTCTTCTCCCTTTGGAGAAGGGGATCTGCCTTCTGTTGCTTGTGGTACAAAACTGGGTGTTGCTAACTGTTGTATCCCTTCCAGAGACCCTCAGCCTAGGTTGCCGCTTGGTTCTGCATCATGTTCCTGCCATACTTCAGTACTTCAGCAAAACAATGTTGAATGCAGAGAAGGTGAGAAAGAAGAAGTACAGAGCTCAAGTCAGCAAAGAGCTGAGTATACTTTCCAAGTAAGTGATTCTTTAGAGCTCAAAACAGTGAAAAAGTTGGAAGGCGGGAGGAAGAAAGAGTTTTTTTTCTAATAGGTTCCAAATTAAAAAACATTATGTGTCAAACTATTTACATTTAGAACAGTTGAAAATGCCTGCATCTGTCATTGACCTTGCAAGTTGCTGGTGACTGAGGCAAGAAGTTTTCAGAAATTGATTCTAACTGTTTCTGTTGCTTGTACTCAAACCCCATGCCTCTTAGGGGTAGGAAAAGGTACAGAAATGCCTACAGTCATGTGGAACTGAATACTTGAGCCGATACCGTGATTTTGGTGCATACACTCTATTAGCCTGGATGAGCTGACAAAGCCCTGTGATATGGCATTAGTATGAGTTCTTTGCTTTATACTAGTGATTGGATCTATATAAAATAGTAAATTACCTTGTCTCATTTTGCAGGATCAGCAAATTTATACAAGAAAAGAGTCAGAATTCAGTGCTTGTGAGCCTTCTCCTCCCTTTCCTTTATCAGAGTAACATGGAGCAGGTAGGTAGAAATTACCTTCCCCTCTATTAAACATTTTTCTTTTAATAAAGTATATTTGTTTAAAGTGCCATTTCTCATTATTAGCCTGAAATCAAGTTTTCTTGTGTTTGTAGTCTGCTCAAAACACTATGCCGTTGCATGTTGGTGTGTGTGAGACACTGAATACTTTGCAGGGATTTGCCATTGCCCAGGCTGACTCTGTTCCCCCTTTTCTTGGGGAAGGTCTGCAGAAGTTTTTATGCAGTCTTTACCTCCTTTGCCTCTGTAGTCAATCCTCCGAATTCCTTGCAGTGTTTGAGATGAATGCTGTGGATTTTATGCACCTCAAATCCAAACTCACAGCATCTGGACAGCAAGACATATAGACATGGCTGAGTATGTAGTACATGCTGTGTAGTGGGCAGTGCTACACTGGTCTGTTGCAAGGTGAAAGGCAAAGGTAATACAGTACTATTAACATGCTTCCATGTCTCCTGCTTCCATTCTGTTCTCCTTCCACTCTTAAGGCATCCGTCTGTGGGTACAGAAGCGTGTCTCAGAACTGAAACTACCCTAAAGTCCTAAATTCCTCAAGCGTGCAAAGTATATGGGCTGCAGTTGAAGGAAGCAGAGCTTTCCAGGGCTTAGGCTTTTGTAAACCGTTTAATGAATCAAGCAGTGAGGGTATTGGTAGACTGTTTTGTCTGAGTTACCCTCACTGCCAAACCTTGTTTTCAGAAATAGTCTCATCTACAATTAATTAATCTATTGATTATTCAGCTTGGTTGCCTGAATCCTTGCATCAAGGCTTGGGTCTTCTTTTTCTTGAAAGACATACAGTTGCTCAATGAGAGATTTTAGGTTTGCAGAAAGAGCTGCTAGGCAGCAGTGTGTAGCTTCTGCTTTCCAAGTGGTCATTTAATTGTTCACAGAGGATTCTTGATTTTTAAATCTGTGAATAAATTAGGGGACCATATATAATTTCCATTCAGGGAGATCATACAAGTGTATGGTGCTGTTAATGTTTGTTTCACAGGTTAAAGAAAGACTGCTTTTTAAATCTCTGTTAGTTCTCTTGACCTTTGAGTCATTTGAGGAAAGACAAAAAAGTAGTCTTCATCATGATGACACTCTTCTCTAACACTCTGCTTGTGTCTAGTTGAAAGGTTGGAAGTGCTTCTGCGAGATTTGATGGTTGCACTGAGTGTGTCCTCCTAATTCTTTGTTCTCATTCAGTATCTGATCTTAATAAAATACAGCACATTGATTAAGTTCACTCTGTGTCTTGAAATATTTCCCAAGGAAATAAAATAATCTCATGAGGTTTCAGTATTTATTGACAGTTATCTGTCTCTTTCAGGCTACAGAGATTGACATTCTGGAGACAGTGCAGAACTTGCTAAGGCATTGCTCAAACCCTACAAGCTTTCTCAAACCACTGGCAAAGCTTTTTTCTGTCATCCAGAACAAACTGTCTCGACATAAGTTGTGCTTGGTATTTGAGGTATTGCATTTTTACATGTCTTTCTGTGCTTTTTTAACTTGTTCTAAGAGACCAAGAACAAAATAAATAGCAGTATTTATCTTTGTTGTACATGAACTTAAAAACCTTTCTAATCTACATCATCTCTGAAGTGGAAGTAACAGAATTGTATATAATAGAAGGTAATGAGCTGCAGAAGATTTGTAAAAGTTTTGGCTTACAGCCTGGTTGACCTGAGCATCACCAGGGTTCTTTTGTGTAAGAGAAGCCAAATAAAGCACACTTCATCCATGACAAATCCTGTATCTTTATGAAGTAAGAACAGATTTCAGTGTCTGGAAGGTGGTTTTTATTTCTGTTCTTCTCTCACAGATTTATAGCAGTCAGACTGTTTTGTACTTCTTTCAAGTGGCTTACATAACTTTTTTTTAGCAGGAAAACCCAGGAAATACTCAGTATAGGTATTTGGAAACTCAGGAACTTAAAACACACATCTTCCAGCTTACGGAAGAATGGCTTTTTTTAAGCTTCTAACAGGAGAAAGATTGATACTGTTGTTTATTTTTTTGTCTCAAGTGGTAAAGTCTTGAGTCCTCCAAATTTGTAACAACTGTAACAGTCTAACTATTTTCTTTGATGTTTCTTTTTAGACTTTATCTGAGTTGGATAGTGAATTGAAATATATTACTGATGTTGTTAAGGTATGCACAGTTTCTTTGCTCACTTTTTTCCACAACATTGTATTGTCATGTTTCTGCCCTTTTTCATGAACAACTTGTTGTTCTCTCTTAGCTGAATGCCTTTGATCAACGACATCTTGATGATGTCGACTTCGATGTACGTCTGTCAGCATTCCAGTCAATCACATCCCACATCAAGGAAATGCAAGCAGTGGATACCGACTTCCTCATCCCCGTTTTGCACAACTGCTTCTATACCATCCAGGTTGGCTGAATGTTCCTTCTCTCGCTTGTGCACCACATGTCCATGGTGAATCTAACTTAAGAGTTATTTAGAATCGTTAGGGTTGGAAGGCACCTTTAAAGGTCATCGAGTCCAACTCCCCTGCAAGGACCAGGGACATTTTCAACTAGATCGGATTGTTCAGAGCCTCATTCAACCTGAACTTGAATGTTTCCAGGGAGAGGGCATCTGCCACCTCTCTGGGCAACCTGTTCCAGTGTTCTACCACCCTCATTGCAAATTTTTTTTTTCCTTCCATTGGCTGTTTTTTTCACACTGCAAAACACTCAAAGAACATATTTGAGTTTCTTAAAAACGCCTGTTTTTAAGTTTTATCCACTTGCCTTTTCACCTGCATGTGCAGGATGGCAAGTAGGCTCACCCAAGCATGGTGAATCTTTCTCTCAGTAAGCCCTGGAACTGTTCAGTCAATTTGTACTGTATCAAAGGAATATTACAGTCTTGAATGGTTGTTTTTCTTTTTGTTGCACCGTGTTCTGGTTGTGTGGGCCTGCTGGTAAATCTAAAAGGATCTTTCCTGATTGGAAGGGTGGGTATTAATTCAGGACTAGAGCTTCTACAGGAAGGATCTCAAGAGTTACTGGGTCTCTAGAGGACTTGTTATGTTGTGTCTAGTGGTACTGTTCAGCCCAGTCTTTTGGGGAGAAAGAGGTGTTATATCCAGACTTACGTGGTAACAATTTCTTCACCCACTTAGCTAGGGGATATGGCTCTTAGTGACAACGCAAGCCTTTGCTTGACCAGTTTTATCCGCCGACTGGCAGAAATCGACCACACAGAAAATGACTATAAGGAGCTAATCCAGCACACTCTCCTGGAGTCTGTGAGAAGGGGACTGAAGAGTAAAACTGAGGTAAGGCAGTGCTATCTGATTACTCATCTCCAACTGTCTTCTGAACACCAAGATATATGAGACATTTTATGGGTGAGTTCTCTGAGTCCCTTCCTGGGATAAGAAGTGCAGGTACCCAGTATAAACTTACCCTTTATTTGAAATCTTATAAAAATCTGAAAAGTTATAGAACTCAGCTGTCTTGTGTTTCTTTGCCATTGTTCAGCTTTAGTTAGTTGTAGCTCATTCTTTGAAGTGGAGATTTCAATTTATATGCAGTCCAAAATATAGGTGTAATTGCTATTACCAAGGAATAGAACTTGTTGGCATGAAACACTTATGAATGACAGCACTGAGGCGTGTATAGCAACCTCTCCAAGGGGTACTTAATGTTCTCTACTTGCTGTTTGCAGAGCATCCAGCAGGACTACACATCACTGCTTTCCTGCCTCATTCAAACGTTCCCAGCAAATCCCGAATTCCGGGATTTGGTCCAGTTGACCAACCGCCATGATCCCGACATGGACTTCTTTGAGAACATGAAACACATGCAGGTAAAAGGCAACAGGCCCGAGTGCCTCTCTCCCCCTGCCAAAGCAAAAGCGTTTTACTGTGGAGTAATGTTTTCCAAAGCATCTATGTGCTGTCTTTACTGAGAAATTGAACCTGTGTCATTAGATATTGGTAAAAAGAGGGGATGTGGGCATTGTCACATGGGTGATTGTGAATCAAAGTCGTATTTCTGTCTGGAAATTTCTTGGGTTTATGACTTAACAGCACTGGTTTTTACCTCTTCCTAATTTGGCTGAAATAATTGCTTACATTTCAAGTGATTGTTCATGATCTTGAGCAGACCAACTCCACATTACAATGTGTATGTGACCCAGCTTGCAGTCAGCAACAGTGTCCTGAAGATCCCTCTGACATAGGCAGGGAACGGGTCTTTTTGGTTTTTTTTCTAGCCTGTTTCCTACTACTCCCTCTGGAAGCTGTGCAGCCCCTTTTCATTCACAGACCTATGTAACAGAAATGTTGCACAAAGCTTTGTCTCCTGGTTTTCCTTCCATTATGAAAATACAGCATTTCTCCTGCTTTCAGAGATGCAGTCAGAGAGCCTTTGCTACATCAGCAGTTATATGTAGAGTCTAAATTTTTTCCTTGTGATTTTATCAGGCCTTCTCATCTCGTATCAGTTGCCTCCCTTGTCTGATACCTGAAGATGGCAGAGTCTTATGATTGTGAATTCACAGTGAAATATCCCATTGAGTTGGAATATTTATTGAGGCAAAAGGCTAGCGAAAGCCCAGAGACTGCAGGAAAAGGGAATACCTTGTCCTTGGAAATTAGCATAGTATGTTTATGTCATAAGTTAAAATTGAGGCATTTTCAGAACTTCTGAATGAATGTGCTCCCTTGTGCTAGCTGTGACTCAAGCAACACCTCATTCACTGTCTCTCATGTTTGGCTCAGATCCACAGAAGGGCACGAGCTCTGAGGAAACTGGCTAAGCAGCTCACTGAAGAAAAGCTTGTGCTGTCTTCTAAATCTCTGCAGAACTACATCATGCCTTATGCTACTACTGCCATTTTTAGTGAAAAAATGCTTAAGGTAGGCTTTTAAATTGAATGCATCTATTTGAATATTTTCACCTTTCTTGTATACGATTCTCCTTAAAAGATTAACAACTTTAAAAGGTTGATAGGTTTGTAAGTGAGTGTTCCCTTTCAGACAAGAGTGCTGTGCTGCTTCTGGAGGGAGAAGAGGGTTTGGAAGGCACACATGCAGTCTGGGCCCAATCCTATATCTGCTAAACCAGTCTTGTTTCTCAAAGATGGATCTCTTAACTTTTTGGAGTGTCTTTTGCTTTGTTTTTTTTTTACTTGGGGTTATATTTGTTTGCATTTTTTTTGGTATCAGGTGTTTTGGGTTTTTTTCCCCCCCTCTGCCTCCAGACTGCTCTCTTCCTGTTCAGTTGTGAGTTTAGTCACTGGCAGCAGGATGTGTGTGGTGGGGAACACAGGCTGTGCCTGGTAATTGAGGGGGGAATAAACACTATTTTCTCAGGAGCTATGGGGGAACTGCAGGAATCGGCTGAAAACCTCTGAAATCATTAGCAGCTTTGTAATTAAAGTTTGAAGGGTGATGTTTTGTTCATCACTTCCCATACATTTTATTGAAAATACATGCAGTGAAGTTACTTGTGATGTCCGTATGGATAGGCTTTCTACTTGTGACTTGGAAAAGCAAGGTTTCACACTACTGCAGTTCCCTGCACACTATCAGGAGAACAGCAGAGCTGCTTACATCAGACCAAGCAAATGTCTAATTTGCCTGCTGTCAGAAATGTTCTTTTGAAGCTGGAACAATTAGAGCTTAGGCACAGGACCCAGCACCTGCAGACATACAGACTGTGCTCATCAGCAGAGTGACTGCAGTTGCTCTCTAACCAATGGGAGGTAGAATGTGTCGATTGAAACCTAGAAACACATTTTATTTCACATCAGAAATGGGTTAAGAGTCTGTATTTCTAGTTGATCAGCACAGCCAGCAATGTGCCATGTGTCTGCGGTTAAATATCTTGACTGGTTTTCAGTTCTTCGCACAAGTGAGCCCATAGATTTAGTTATATGAGAAAAGTTAAATATGTGCAGAAGTATTGGAAGAAGTGGGTCTGATGGTTGGTGGGGTTTTTTGGGGGGTTTTGTGGGTTTTTTTGTGGTTGTTTTGGATTTTTTGGGTTTTTTTTAAACCTGATGACTGGGAGGAGATCTGAAAGAGATGAATACCCAAGCATCCCCACTAGGCACACATTACTACTTCTGGCTATTGTATGCTTTAGACACATGTTCATCGTGAACACTAATAGCAACTGCATTTGTATCTTTTGGGCAGCATGAAAATATGGTAACAGCCTCGGTTGAAGTTATTGGAGCTATCTGCCGACATCTTTCATGGTCAGCATACTTGTACCACTTAAAGCATTTCATCCATGTCCTGCAAACAGGACAGATCAGTCCGAAGCTGGGAGTCAGGTAGGTACTGTGAGCAATGCTGCTCTAGGTTTCTCCAAAGACTGGTAAGGCAAAATTCAGTGTCTTATGGAGCATCATGTGGATTTTAGCCTCTTTCCTGGGATGAGAAATTGGTGATTTTGAGGTAGGTTTATGCAAGTGAAAGCGGGCGTGGCCTTGCAGCCTGCAACTATGAAGGATTAACAGGTCATTACCTTCTCACACTGTATCTCACTGAGTGCATGCCAGCATTAATAACTGCTGCTTCTGTCAGGCTGTCCCGGCTCCTGGGACATCTCCATGGCTCCAGTACCATTGTCTGTGAGGTTTCGTAGTGAGCTATGTCACAGAATGCATCTAGCTGAAAAGCAGCCAATTTTTTTATCTCCTGGGTTGTTATTTCAGGATAAACTTCTTTATGCTACAGTGTCACTAAGTCTGAAGTTTTCTAAAAAGCACTTTTAAGATTTTCTGTTGTATTGGTCTCTCTTTTTTGTGCAGAGGGCTGATCTCTCTTTGTGTTTTCCTTCCGCAGCTTGTTAGAGACAGTGCTGGAAGCCTTTCACTTTGACCATGAAACACTTGAAAAGCAGCTTTTGACCATTGACAACCAAGGTGAGCTTTCTGCTCCTGACTGTAGAAACGCTACCTCTAACTGCTCGAAGTGCAGCTAATCGAAATTCTGTATTTTACTCTTGAGGTCAGATACTCCTAGCTTTTTAAAATGTATATATTGGAAGGTAGTTTTGATTTACCTCCTCAGGAGCAATGCAGACTGTCTTTCTGTGTGTTGACAAAGTGAGGAGAGGTGGAGGGAGACATCTCTACATTACCTCTCCATCTCAGGCCTCCATAAATTAGAACAGCCTGGGCTGAGTTTATGCAAATCTAGGGGGGAGTCTCCAAGTTCTACATGTAGGTGTGTGGCTCCTGACATGTCTGAGGTTGTTTTTTTTTTTTGTCTTTGATGTTGACTACTGTCATGCTTATCTGCATCCTAAGAAGGGTGCTGTATGTCCTTGCCTTGCTTTCCTCACCATTTCATGGGAAGAAGTGATATCTTTGGCTTCCTCATCGTTGTGGTTATTTATAGAACCATAGAATGGTTAGGGTTGGAAGGGACCTTCAAAGGTTGTGGCCTTCGGGATATTCTGAGGAAGGAGGAGGATATCTCACAGCTGTGCTTGTCAGTACCTCTTGCCTTGTGAAATTCTCAAATGTAAGTGAATGGGCGCTTCTCTAAGATTTCAAGCACAGTGACCTTTGCTAAGCTATTTATGGAGTTCAACTGAAGAGTAACCTAGTCTTTGCTTTAAGCCTGGGCCTGAGGGATGGTTATTAAAAACCAGCATGCCAGAGCTTCTCTACCCAATAAAACAAATCTGGCACTTACTGATTGTTCAGTGTTACTGATGATAGGTAGAAGCTTTGTCCAGAACAAAGCCATCACAAGAGTGTCTTTTAAGGGCTCAGTTTTTGTGGCCTCCTATATTTACCTGTACTTTTAACAATTACTTGACAGAAGCTGCTGCCATGGACCTTGAGCCAGTGGTGGAGGCTGAAGAAGCCATGGAACTCGAGCAGAGTGAAGGGGAAGAGGAGGTGGTTGAGGAAAAGAAAGAGAAGAATCTCCCTGAGGAGCCAGCAGAACCTGAGCAAGCAGCTGAGACATCTGAAGATGCTGAGCAAGTGACCAAACCGGTTTCTTTCTTACCTCGAAATAAAGAGGAGCTGGAGTGTCTGATCAAACACATTCAAGATACAGTTACAGTCAGCATCTTGCCTAAACTGCACAGATGTATTGTTGCAAAGGTGAGGAGCTGGCATTAGAAAGGTGTTTTGCAGGCCTGTGCTACTACTGTAAAGGCTGAGGTGCTGCTTCAGAGCCTAGTGGAAATGCAGCACATTAAAAAAAAACAGACGCAACTGGAGAGACACCGCTTGAAAGCACAAAAGAGGCTTCATCCACTTTGTTGTCTCATGGAGACTATTGACAGACCCTCTGGTCATTGTGGGTGTGGTGTCTTTACTTCCCTGCTGAGAACTGGCTTGAACCACACAAGTGAAACAATTCACTTTGTGCAGCCTGCTGAAAAGTTCTCAGCCGCATGCTGTCACCCAGCTTAGCTTCTGTATTGAAAACACAGGGATTCATCTCACCTGTCCTTTAGCTGACCTGTGGCCAGCAGAGAACAGCAAATCGCCTTGTTGGCCTGTTGTAGGGTTTTCTGAGAAGAAGCAGAATTTGTTTATGTATGTTAAAAGTGCATTGTGTCCTGCTCTCTTTAAAAAGGTTAAAAGAGATGAGGAACACAAGCTTGTGAAATCCAACGTTGTGAATGACGATGAGGTGGTTCGTGTTCCATTAGCTTTTGCAATGGTCAGGATGATGCAGTGTCTTCCCAAAGAAGTGATGGAAGCCAACCTGCCAAGGTAAATCCCGTTAGAGGTCCTTAAATGCTGTTTGTTGTGCTGGGAGTGAGTGCAGGCACCTTTCTCAAGCTGTGGTTATGTACAAGACTAAATCCAGGAGGGACATCCTAACAGTTCTTACATACTGTTTTTGGAAACTTATTTTCCCCTCTGGAAACTTATGTTCCCCTCTGTCAGCATTTGACTTCTGTAAAGCTGAGTTTGAAAGGAAATTGGTAAATCCTTAAAGAAGAGCAGAGCTGTGAAGCAAGGTGCAGAGGCAGGGATGGCAGAGCTGGGGAGAGAATAGTGTATGGAAGGAAGGAACAATCAGTAAAATGTCTTGCAGGACAGTAGGTGTGTGTGTAACTATAAAGCCTTTCTGTGAGGCTGACTTTGAATACAGCTGTGGTTGTGAAACAGCCCTGAAAAGCAGCCTCCTTAGCTAGCAGTGTAATTAGTTCTTTGTTTGGGGGTGAACTAAGCTATCTGTCTCTGTTTTCAGTATCCTGCTGAAAGTCTGCACGTTTCTGAGGAACAGATTTCAGGAAATCCGTGACATTGCCCGTAACACCCTCACTAAAATCATGGAAGTGTTGGGAGTGCAGTACCTTCTGTACATCTTAAAAGAGATGCAGTCTGCTCTCGTCCATGGGTACCAGGTAATGCTGATGGTTCTGCTCTCTGTAGGTTTTTTTAATATGTTAGGAGGAGAATCCAAAGGGAAGTTGCTACTGTAATTGTTTTTCACTGGTAGAGTAGCTTGGTATAATACAACTAAATACTGTTGCTATAGTCCCTACATCAGTCTTTGTTATACCAAGTGTCAAATGAGGGTCTGTACCCGAAGAACTTAGAGTCTAAGCAGGGAAGAATTAAGGTGTGGAGGTCAAGGATGAATTTCTGGTTCCCATAAGATTACTGGAATTTTTTCCAGTAAGGTCATTAGGGCCAAGCATCATCTGAGGTGAGTTGCTGCAGAGACTGCACGGACAGTATATAGTGATGCTAATTGAAGTCTTACTTCCTAGATCCAGAGCCAAGGCTCTGACTATTAGTTCATCTTTGCTCTTTCCACGGTGGTTGGGGTTAAGAATAATTTTCTATGTGAATTACCACAGTGGAATAGCATGAGCTTCTTGCTGCTGTAGCAGTGAAAGCACCAATTAGCACAGCCTAAAAATATCTGTAAGAGCTCTGGGGAAAGAAGAGATTCCAGCCCTCCTGCCAGTGTGTAGAGGGACAGGGGTTCTCTTCCTGCTGCCAGTACATGGATTCTCATCCTCCCAGTGATTTTTTTTCCTATAATGAGAGCTCAAGTGTAGTGTGTGAATTGTGATGTCTCTGCTATGGGAGTCTCCCCATCCCGTATTACTAAAGAAGTGTGTGCAGGGGTTTGGAAACATGATCTGTTCTCTTTTTCTCTAGCTCCATGTGCTGACCTTCACTGTGAACCTGTTACTGAAGGGCCTTGCACCCAGACTCTGTGCTGGTGATTTGGACCCCTGCTTAGATATCCTGATTGAGGTAAAAGCTATTGAAGACTGAAGGAAAGGGCATCGTGAAGTGCCTGGGGCAGGTTCTGGGAGGAGGGAGGAGAAGGTTTTGTGTAGTTTGTCTTGGACTTGGTGGCAAACAGGGCTGGTTGTGTGCTGCAAAGGAAGGAAACTGTTTTCTGCTGAGATGTCAGCAGGCCCCTTGTAGAGTAGCACGGTATCTCTGGATCTGTGTCCTGAGCCCTGCATCCTGAGAGGGAATGGGTTCAAGATTAAGATATCTAACTATGTTTCCCTGTACTGTAAATGGCTGGGCAAGTCAACAGACATCTAGTCAATGCGGTCCACAGAGCCCAGGAGCTCAGCTGGCCACCCAGATGGGATATATTTGGGTATCTTGGTCTGACTGCAGTTCCACTCCTTGTATCACAACACCATAGAGGGATGTGAGAGCAACGTCTTCATCAGGTGTGCTCAAACTAGGTGTTTTTTTGTTGACAAATGAAAGGTAGACTGATTTGTGGCAAACCTGGAGAGTTGTTTTTTTCTGTGAGTGGGGAAAAATTGTAGTGTTCTGCTGCTGTGGGAGGAATCTGGCTCTGCTTTTCTGCTCCTCTCATTCAGTTTTCTTGCCTGATTTCCAAAGATTTTCAACCAAGAATTGTTTGGGAATGTAGCTGAAGAGAAAGAAGTGAAGGGAATTGTCTCCAAGGTTATGGAAGCACGCAAGAACAAGAGTTTTGATTCCTATGAAATTCTTGGAAAGTTCATAGGAAAGGGCCAGGTGACGAAACTTATTCTACCACTGAAAGAGGTAAGAAAAGTCAGCCAGAGTCTTTCTTAACTCTGGGCACTCTCAATTCTGTATGGTCTGAAAGAAACTCTAGAGCCTCTGAGTGGCTACTGTGAAATTACCTATGTAATCCTACTTTGGCTTCCCATTTTTCTTTTGGAAAGCAGTATGCACCCAGCTCATAAAATGAGACTTTACTATTGATGTCCAGGGCAGGGAATGGCATTCTGGGAAGCTTTCAACCCCTGCTAGAGAGGAAACATCCCACCATGAGTTCCCTGTACCCTCTTCCTCTGCCAACTCTTGCTTCCTCTAGAGCTCCCGAGTCCTGCAAGGCCACTCTGTGGTTAGATCTGTTGTGCGTGAAGGAAATGTCACCAAAATGTATTTAGGGTCTGTCCGTGTGCAATAATTGCCTTTTCAGAGATACATTTTTCTGAGTAGAGTGCAAGCTCACAGAGAAATGGAGCCCTGGTTTGCTTATGAGCTCTGGAGTGTCCTGGTGGCAATAGGTGAACTGGCTGGTGGCTGAAAAGAGGCTGGAGAGAAAAGGAGGGATGTTGAGGCAGAGCTGAGGCGATGGGATGCTGTTCATGTAGAGAGCTGGAGCCTTATGGCAGCATGTGATGAGGGAGGAATTGCTCTGGCTTTTCCAATGATTTCTGAATACATATAGCAGATTGTTGTCCTCATGTTGCCCTCCTGACTCTCATGGTTGTCCCTTTGCAGATTCTGGAGAGCACCACGAGCTTGAAGATTGTCCGGAAGGTGCATGAGGCACTGCGTCACATCATGACAGGGCTGATCTTCAATTCAGACATGAACGCAGAATCCCTCCTCCTCCTCAGTCATGGTCTCATCAGTGAGAACTTGCCTCTGCTCACTGAGAAGGCAAAGTGAGTTCCAGGGTGTTATCCAGATGGTTTGTTATCAGTTGGGAAGTTTGCTTGCAGAAATGGTAGCTCTCAAATCCAACTAATCAAATGTATGAGAGTTTCCTTACTTTCATTTGCCTTTTGTTTTCAATGTAAGTGAATTATTTGGGCAGTCAGAGGGCAAGGAGAAAGCTTGCAAATGGGAGTGAGCACTTGCTGAACTCATGGGAGTCTACTCTTACAAGTGCTCAGGGCCTTCAGCAAGGTTTTTTCACCATCTGGTAAGCTGGTATATGCATTTGGGTGTTTGGATGAAGGCACGAGGGGCAGAGTTTAGAACTGAACTGCAAACTGCCATAAAAGAGGTGTTTGGGGTCCTGGACATTTTCACGGGGTCAGGAACAAGAGAAGCTGTAGTCTGTTACTTTATCACTTTGGTACAGATGCAAACGTTGGGTAGAACCATCAGATTTCCTCTCCATTTGGCGATGTCACTGCTCAGAACTGGGTCTGAGTGTCTTTCATTTCCTATGTTACATAGGCCAGCTTGCTCTAGGATCTGACAGCTTTTCCGGATTTCTCAGAGCAGTTTTTATAAGTCATCACAAACTGAAGTAAATACCAGTAAATTAATTGCAGTGGGCAGTGGCAGTGGGTATATTTGCTTGAACGGATTATCAAAGTTGATCTTCCTAACAGTGATATTGTTGTCAAGTCTAAGAGTCCCATCTGTTGTGCTGCTCTCACGTTCATTTTGTTTCATTGTGTTCTGGCTGTGACCTGCTTTTGCTTGCAGTGTGGGTAGCAGCTGAGCACAGTCCAGCTCTCTTCACTCCCAACAGCAAACTTGTTGTGGAGAGGACTGAAATCTGAATATTCTCCCTTGCCATATGCTACTTTTCAGGAAAAAAGTTACCCCTCCTCCAGATCCACGGCTGCAACCAGAGAGCTGCCTGCTGCTCCAACCCACTCCCACGAGAGGAGGG
Organism: Ardeotis arabs; assembly: GCA_011801015.1. Classification (NCBI taxonomy): domain Eukaryota; kingdom Metazoa; phylum Chordata; class Aves; order Otidiformes; family Otididae; genus Ardeotis; species Ardeotis arabs. The sequence goes on from JAAGAY010020122.1 coordinate 44,102, forward strand.
CAGAAAGCACGTGTCAGCAGCAGGACTAACACGTATATCTTGGTTGATTCGGGACTTCGGGTAAGGATCTCCTCAGCTACAAAGCTTTGCAATGCAAATTTTTGTTAGGAGTATTCAGAGGAAGGTGTTCTGGATATATTGTGTTAACAACACAGCCACTGGCCTTAACTTTATCTTGCATGTGGTAACTCCAGTAGTGCCTCTTAGAGAGCTATAAAAAGTGCTCAGCCTGTTGTAGATATTTGAATGGGTTATGGCATAAATTCTACTATAACTTGAAACAATGTGGGACCTTACTTGACTTATTTGGGTCCCAGCCTGACTTTGAGATGAATGTCCTGTCTTTTCTATGGTAGCTGCTGCACATGAGCCTGAAGAGGTCCAAAGTAAATTCTTCTGAGGAGCATGCTTTGGAAATGTTAGACCCTTTTGTTCAGCTGCTTATAGACTGCTTGAAATCTATGGATGTCAAGGTATGGTTCCGAGCTGGAATCTCTATTTTGTCTCTTCTACTAAGAAGGGTCCTGCCCACAAATGTCATCTTGCAGTTGATCTGCAAGAGAAGAGAAATACATCCATTTTTCAAACCTGATTTCATAGATGTGCAGATTAAGTTGTTTGAGGACATGGTATCCCAAGGGGGAGGAAGGATTGTGGCTGATGGAGGAGTGAATGCTCTGCCCATATTGCTGCAGGTTTAATTATGGGCAAGTTTTCCTGGAGCGTGTTCATACAAGGACTTTGCAGACTTCATAGGCTGTCTATGAGGAGGTTCACGAGGTCCCGTGCCTGCTGGAAGCAGTGTTGTTACAGCTGTGGTTTTTTCTGATCCAACTCTAATTAGTCTCTATTCCCAGCACCGTAGGCAGCCTCCTTTTTGGGGAGCTTTAGGTTTGAGTGACCCTGGGAGGGAATCTGTTAAACCTTGAGTTACCTGGGAATGGAAGGCATGCCTCATTTGCTGTCAGATACCTGTAGCAGGACTTTCAGGTGACCTGGGTTTTTGGTAGAGCAACTTCTATACCTTGAAGGCACCTCTGCCTCAGAAAGAGTTCCTGACATCTGTGACATCTGCTGAATCAGCACTGTGTTAATGTCTTTACCTAGTAAAATAAGAGTTAGAGAATTAGGGAGTAGTAGATAGTGTTTTTAGAACTGAGAAACCCCTTGTATTACATACGAATGGTTTGAAAGAGATTGATTTTGTTAGCTAATTGCATTTGACCACGGTTGCAGATAGCCTGAACCTGTCTGTAACAGAGTGAGAAAAGTGTTCTCTCAATGTCATGATACTCAAGTGCTCTCCTTTGGCTCTTTCTTACAGGTGATAACTGGTGCTCTGCAGTCCTTGGTATGGATTTTAAAGTTCCCTTTGCCTTCTGTGAGTACGAATCTGGAGCCACTGATCAAGCAGCTTTTCCTCTTGCTGAAAGAATTTGCTAAGACAGGCATAGCCAAAGGCCAGAATTTCCACCTGGTTGTGAGCTGTTTCAAAGTAAGTCAGACTCAGCTCTGCTTTTTTCTACTTTAGGATTAACTTCATAGAATGAGACTCTTCCAACTGTAGATCACTCCTGCAGCTGTCCCTGGAGAGGTAGTCTGGAAATCACAAGGCAGCAAGAGAAATGTGGCCTTACTGATTCTTTCCCAAGTGCAATTTTAAAGAAATTTAAAGGCACAGCTTGGATCTGAAGAAGTTTTTCTTATAGAAGCATATTTGCCTTCTTTCTTTCTTACAATAGTATCTTGTTACCACCCTGTCTTTTGAGAGGTGCCCATTTTGTGCTTGAATAGCTTGCTTTTAACAGAATAAACTCTGACAGCTGAAATGAGACAAGTGAAGCGGGCAATTAATAGTAGTAATAACTGCACTTAAAATATGCATTGTCTTCCTGTAGATGTATTCTAAATGCATTGCTGAATTAATTACAGCTTCGTATCATAAGGGAAAGTTATAGTAATTCATGGTGAATGCCACTGCCAGAGGAATTTTTCCCTCTTCTTGGCTGTGTTCCTGCAGCATGGTTCATGTCTGTGAGCATCCCCGCTTATTTCAAAGACTAGTCTGAATTTGTTTATTTGCTTGTCTTCAGTTTTTTGTCTCAGAATTGCCAGCTGAGAGCAAAATGTGATGAGAACAGTGTTAGTGGCATGTTTCAGAGTAGCAGTTTGTGTTTTCAAACCGAAGTGGTATAAATGAAGTCAGGCTTTAGCGTGGGCTTATGTTTTATGGCACTGCATGTGTATTGACAATGTGTAATTTGATTTTGTAGTGTGTAACAATACTGGTGAAGAATGCCAAGAGTCAGATAACAAGCAAACAGCTCCAAGTGTTGCTTGGTTTTGCTGAAGAAGACATTTATGATTCATCACGCCAAGCCACTGCCTTTGGCCTTCTCAAGGTATTTCTGTGCAGCAGGTGTGTGGGTGCTGTGAGCCACTGGAATGGCAGTGATTCTATGATCTCACGTCAGGAGCAGGCCACAGAATTCTGTTCAGTCCCTCTGTTACAGGGGGAAAAAGCAGCAAAGCTTTCCTGTTTGACTTGTAGTCACTCTTTAAAATTCTTTGGGAGGCTGTTTTATAACCCTGCATATGAAGATGTATTTGGATCTGAGGATGCTTTTGCTAAAGAATCGACATCCCTAATCATTAGACCAGATATTCTGTGTCTTCTGAAAGAAACAGATACAGATCTGTAAGCCACCTCCTTTTTTTTTTTTTTCCTTTTTTTTTTTTTTTTTTTAAGCTCCTCTGGCTGGTTTTGAAGATGTGAAAATGTCAGTGTTAATGTACCACCTGAGACCAGTGTAGTCTCAGGTTATAGTACTGATAGCACTGCGTCTCACACTGTGCAAGCAAAATGACATGACTTCAGCTATGCTTTCTCATTTTTAGGCTATTTTATCCAGGAAGCTGATTGTCCCTGAAATTGATGATGTGCTGCAGAAGGTTGCCCAGCTGGCCATCACGGGTCAGAGTGAGCCGGTGCGAGTCCAGTGCAGGCAGGTTGGTAGAATGGAAAGTCTCTCATCTTACTTCACTTACAGCAGTCTAACAGGCTGGAGGGCTTAGTGTGGCCATCCCAGCTCTCACAGACGTGTGTCTTAGCCCTGCAGAACCACTAACCTCATTTCCCTTTCTTACTAATCATTGTTCCCCTTGTTATCTGGCTGGCTTTCGTTCTTGTGACTGCTGCATAGCAGAATCACGAACTGCTTGCCTATAGCAAGACTGCTTGCTGTGGAGTACCTTCAGAGGTCCTTGTCCTTTTCTGAATCTCAGCAGAAGACAGTTTGCCACAAATCCATGATTCCTCCCTAATACTTCCTCATTCTTTCCAAGCTAAAAGGTAGAATTGGTTGCTTCATTTCAAGCATTGGGATAGATGCAGTAGAAGCTGCGCACAACCAACCAAATAGTGCATTTCCATAGTTACAGGGTGGATTTTAAAGGATGCAGAATCTTTCTTAACAGAAGCCTGTGCAAATCACAGTAATACTCTGAAGACTGATCTGGCAGTTGTCAAATGCTTGCAGATCCTGTTCCGGGCACAGAGCTTGAGAGCAGTTGTTGGCCCCTTTTGTAATAGGAATGGGATGAAAGGGATGATTCTCGTAAGCTTGCTGCTCTGTCACTAAATTTTCTTCATAAACTTTTTACAAGCTTTCATGAGTGTTTCTTTTAACTCCTCTTTGTGGTGTTGTTTTTTCTTTCCAGATTTACTTAAAATATATTCTGGACTACCCCCTCGGTGACAAGCTGAAACCCAATTTGGATTTCATGCTCGCACAACTAGAGTGAGTTTATATTCCCTACATCTCTGTCAGAACAGAATCTTGTTGCTTAAACATGACTTTAGTGGCCACCTTGTGTGCCAAAGGACTGTTCCTGAGGAGCAGAGGGTGTGGCTGAAGTCTTGATTTTCCTGCTTTTACAACACTTCCCTTTTTTAGAGATGGACTGTTTGATAAAGCAAGTCCTTTTTCTCTTCCCTGTTTCACAGCTGGTTTTGTTGTTCTTTATCTCTCTGTAAGCAAAGGTTCTGTTGTTTGCTTAGTGGTAACCAGCTCCACTGGTTGTGAACCAGGTGAACTGGAAAATGCAGAAAGTAAGGGAATGTGCATTTATATGATTGCTGTCCCATGGCAATGGCCTCAACTGCAATTGCAGGCACAGTTGAGATCAACTGCACCAATTCAACAGGAGCAGTGTGCCTGAAACCTTCTTCTGAGCATGACTCCTTCAAGGTGATAGTAGTTTACCATGTTTCCTAACACAATAGCAGCATGTGGCTGTGCCAGCTGAAGTTGGCTGGAGCCCTTTTTTTGCCTGTTTGTCCCCCTGTGCCCATTCTCTGAGAGATGCAACTTATGGGATTACTGCTTTTCTTGTCCTAAGTATCAGACCAGGTCTGGTAGCTGTTGTAGGAAGATCCCTATCAGTGTGTGTTTGTGACATTGGCCATTCTTGTAAATTGTTATCAACTTTCTAGAGTGTTTACCCAGCCCTAACCGTTAATCATTTCCACACAGGTACGAGTACGAAACTGGAAGGGAATCTGCACTGGAGATGATTGCGTACCTCCTTGATATGTTCCCAAAGGTAATGAGCACCCCTTGGTATTCCAAGCATCAAGCAGTTACTGCAGCTTGCAGTAATAGCGTTTTCAGAGCAGTTTATTTTAGAAGCACTTGGTAGTTCTTGTTATCTCTTATCATAAGCAGAACGTTCTCTTAAAGAACCTGGCTTTGCTCCAAAAGAGAAATGACATGGTGGAAAGTCTTCAGTACTTCTTTATCTAATGTGCTCAGTCTGCAAGTAAAATAAAGCTCTGTCAGCTGGAGTTTGGACAAACTTGATGGTGATTTATGCCAGGAAGAAACATAACCAGTTTAGGAAATGGAGTATGAATAGAAAGTGAAGACTGGAGTTTTCTCATTGTAGGGGTTTTTCAACATTCATGAGAGATACTGTTGACTGAACTGGTGTGTGATGTACTGTATCTGTTTTGTTGGCCTGACTGGAGAGGAAGGGCTTCTCAGTGGAGTGGATCAAAATGAAAGCTAAAGAATAACTGTGCATCTATGCAGGATAACATAACCAAAACGCTAAGCTGCCTCGAAGCTCTGCAGCTGGAGCTTGACTGAGCATTCAGGAGACTGAGAGAAGTACAATCAAGTACAAATTTAGGAGGAAGGAAGAGAAATTCTGCACAGTAAGCTGTGCTTCACCACTGCCTGATTAGATTTAGTATCTCAGCTTGCTTTCCGGTGACTCCATAACGTAGCAAAGAGCTGCTATCTCTGCTGATTGCTGCAGTGCTGAGGGACTTAAGGCTGTTTCACTGATAGTTGGGATAAAAATGTTCTTTAAGATTTTACACTCGCATTGCTGTCTCAGGGACGTGTTAGCAAGTCAGAGCAGGGCTGGGGCTGCTGTACACTCCCTGTAGGCTCCAACAACTGGCTCATCTCAACCTTTCAGTTCACCTGCCTTGATGTCAGGGATGACATTGTTCCTGTATGTGGTGCAACTAATACTCCTCTTTTCCCCTTTAAATGCCAAATGCTCCTTGAGAATGTGTGGTTGACTAATGGTTGTTTCTTTCTAGGATCTCCTCCACAAATACTGCGGGCTGTTTTTCCTCTCTCTTTGTATGATGATGATAAATGATGACTCTGCCAAATGCAAAAAGATGGCGGCTTTGACGTGTAAATCTCTCCTCAGTAAGATAAACAATGAAAAACAAGATCTGATGTTTTCACTGGTCACAGAGTGGTTTCACAGCAAAAAGGTATTCTTTGCTCCTTTCACTGACCAGGTCTGAACTCTGTTTGGGGGCAGAGTGAGATTAGGGCAAGTGCGAGATAGCTAATAGCAGGTCTGGTGGATTGGTGGGTTCAGTTGTACCTGACTTACTAGTTTTAGGAAACCAGTATGGGCAAGACTCAGCTTAGAACAAAAGTTCTTTAAAGCTGTGCTCAGTGCCATAGCTCTTGCTAGTAAGAGCAAGGAACAGTGTAGCTTCATAAAGCTGCACAAATGTAGGGAACTGCTGATGGTCAGCCTACAGACTTCCCAGCTGCGTTCCGCTCCTTTCTAACAGTTCCTCTTCTGGGTCAGGTATTTCACCAGGTGTAGTCTTTGCTCAGGTTAAAGGTTTGAAAAAATTCTTCAAAGCTTTTCTGGCTTTTTGTGCTATCTTTAGGCTCAGAGTTGCTTCATTCTGTTGCTGGCAGCTGGAAGGTGGCAAACCTGGTCTTACAGATTTCCCATTTTGATCTGGGTGCCTGAGTGTTTAGCTGTTCTCAAACTGGACTCAGGTTCTGTCCCTCTACACTAGTGGAGTAAGTGTTCTTCAACACTTCACCCTTTTCATCTCTAATATGTTCAGTTCTGGTTTATAGCTGTGAGGTGCCTGTTGCACTATGAAGAATCAGAGTGCAAAGTAGCCCCCAGAGCTTTGCAGCTGGGAACTGGTCTGGAAAAGGCCTTTCAGCATTCAGTTTTTCCAGGGATGACTTGTGCTGCCAGGTGCTTTTGTCCCTAGCTGGCAGCATCTCCTTTTTCAGTAGTACTCTGAAAACCAGTTTCTCTTAAGATGCTGTTGCTACAGGAAAAAGTAAGGATTGCTACCAGCTCCCGTACGTGGGAGCTGGAGGATTTGGTTATCAAGGAGTAACAAGGGGTGTTATTCTTTCTGTTGGCAGAGCTCGCACAGGAGGTTGGCTGCCCAAGCATGCGGTTTGTTTGTTGAAGTAGAGGGAGTAATGTTTGAACGGCGGCTTGAAGCTGTCCTCACCTTGATTGAAAAAGAAATCAACCCAATTAATTTTGAAAATGTAAGTAATTTTTCCTACGCATGAGGCTTGGGGAAAAAGAATTAAGAAAATGGAAAAAGAGAAGTGTAGGAGAGACTTAACAGTTGCACCTACTGTTTGGGATTGAGGAAATACACAAAACACACACATTTGTTCTGAGGGGGACCTCACTGACCTAGAACCTGTAAGCCCAAACTTGATGTCTTGTGTCACAGCACAAGGGGCAAAGGAACTTTGCAAAGCTGCCTGGCCTGAGCCTTCAGCTATACTGTGTAACCAGCAGATACATTGCTCTTTGCCCCAGCCTCTATCAAGATCTCTGTGGGTGGAAGGGGTTCCTGAGACAGCCCTCAAGTCTCAGGCTTTTGGTTTTTACCCCTATGACTTGGTGAGTCGAGAGCATGTAGCAGTATGTATGTTGAGGTAGCTTTCTTTACTGCAGTGGCAGGAGAGGAGGGACTTCTGGTTTTGGTTTAAAGTGGCATTATAAAAACCACCATCAGAAAGAATGGCAGCGTGCACAGGTAGCACTGGGATGGGTTAGAATCCATTTAGTTGGAAAGCAGCCTGGCGATCACACTGACAGCATTCGTTTAACTGGGAAACGTGTCTGCTAGCTCCGAAGATCTGAGTAAGTATGGAACGTCAGGAGTGCATTGCTTGTGACTGTCTGCTTTGTTGAGTGTTACCTGCAGCTTTAACTTTCAAAGAAGTTCCCTTCCTGTACTTGAGACCACAGTTTTGTTTTATGGAAAATCTTTTTAGCGCACATGATTAACTCAGAGTAACAACACTGCCTCAGATTCTGCGTGGCATGTGATAACCCCAAAGGGATCCCAGTCACTGCACCTGGGGAGCGGCCACGTATCTTACCAGTGTGCAAGGGCAACATGCTGAACAAGACAGAAGCCTCAGGGTACATAAATTGGCAAGAGATGAAAATAAAATACCTGCAGTGAGGAGAAATTCAGTGTAATCGCCCCCTGTGTTGGAACATATAGGGAAAGCGCTGACTAGTTATATCAAGCCAGCTGGTGACTGCAGGCAGGGTGAGGACCTGAAAGCAATTTTGTAAAACATGGTGCACACAGTGTTGTCGTAACAATGTGAGGCTTCCCAGGTGACACAGGCAAATCTGAGCTCAGCTTGGCTGTAATAATGAGGATCAAATGTGCATAAATACATGTATAGACATGATATACAATGGGTGTAATTGCTTCAATTCAGAAACCTAACAGTTTGTAATGTCTGTATAAAAGCCAGAATTATTATTCTAATAAAAATCAACTGCAGAGATTCAGTCTTCAGAGGAAAAGCTTTAGTGGAGCTGCTTCTCTTCTGTTTATTTTGGGAACTGGGTACTGTTTCTTTGCAGGGTTGATCTGAAATTTATCTAGTAGAGTAAATAAGTACTATCTTCAGGTTCCCATAAGCGTCTTCCTTGACTTGCTGATTTTATTAGATAACTGAAGAGGAGGAGGAGAAGGCTGCAGACAGGCTGCTATTCAGTTTTCTCGTACTGGTAACAAAGCTAATCACAGAGTGCAACTTGATTCAGTTCACCAAGAACAGCGATGTTGTGAGCAATATCTGGGGTAAGTATCAAGAATCATTACAGCTGTGTTACAAGGAAGGTTCTTTGTGTGCTGTGTGTTTTTTCACACCCTAATATAAGCAACTAAACTTTGTCATACATAGTTTGCATGCTGGAATGTGCTTTTGCACGGCACTTACAGGGCAGTGAAAGAGATGATGTGAACGGAAAAGGTTACATGGTTGATGAAAACAAGACACCCTCTGTCTCTGTTGCTGGGAACTATCTTCTGTTATCCCAGGAGCAAGCAGTTGCAAACTATTGCATGTTTGACCATAATTACATCCTCTTGGAATGAAAAAAGTTCAGCTCTCCTGGGAAGATGAGATTTTCTTGATGAGATCATACATACCGGCCAGTAAGCAATGACACATGGTAATAGTGCTGTAAATACTGTGTGTCTGTCAGGATGTTGAGGGCTGGAGGTTATTTGATTCAAGCAATTTCCCTGTGGGCGAGATTGTACAATGTTAGGCTGGCTTATTGGCATTTTGTTGCCTTGTTTTTGATTGCATCATTTGCTGCTATCAGAAGGCCTGGATCTGGCTGGGTAGTGTCTTTGAAGAGTTCAGCCTCCCAGGTGCCTTTAGTGAGACAGGAGACAACCCTTGTAAATCCTGGATTGCTTGGACAGAGGCGAGGCAAGAGGGCAACTCCATCTGTTCTCTGAAGCATCTTCAGCCTCCATCCAGGGGTTCGATCTGACCATCTGCAGCAGGGCCAGCTCACTTGACTCTCACAGCAGCCCATCCCCAGACGTCATGGGCAGATGAGCTGTGGCACTGAGTCTCTGAGGGGACCATAGTTGCTACAGAAACATGGCATGTCAGCCAGGATTGGAGCAGGTGTCTTTTTGTGCCGTGCCCACTTCTACTGCCCGGTTGCCATCACTTTCTAGCAATGGCCCTGTCTTTGGCTGTTTGGAAGTGCTGTGGGTGCATTCAAGAACACCTACTCACCGTGGGGGCATTTGGCTACCTGTAGCTTTTTGCAGTGCTCTGCTTTGGCTGGATAGAGTTTCTAGGAAGTCTTTGATTATGTTCTGACCAGATGAGCACGGTTTGTTTCCTTAACTTTTTTTATTGTAGTGTGTGATGTGGTAATTCGTGGAGGGACCTGGTCCTTTTTCTGCTCTCGCTGGACTGGCTCCTGTGCTAAAAGAGATTTTCTTTCCCCCAGGTCATGTCCAGTCTCACCTGTGGTATCCTCACAGCTGGGTCTGGCTGACAGCTACTGAGATCTTCGGCTTGTTGTTTGCATCTTACAAGCCAGAAGATCTTGTCAACAAGTGGAGGAAAAAAAAGGCAGGGAAGAGGAAAAAGACATCACCAGAGCTGTCTGCATCCACAGTCTTCTTGACTGCTGAACTGGACAAAAAGGTAACAATGTCTGCACCACTCCTTCACCCCTGCCCATGCCCGTTCCTTGCCTGAACGTGACAATAAGTGTTATAGTTTGGATGCACATTTCTCTTAGTTTCTGGTTTGCTGCCTAATCCTGATCATGTAAGGCATTTCAGGAGGTATCTCTGCTGCTGGGAGGGGGCTTCTCTGGAATCTTATTCTCAGCAGCACAAAGATTCACCTCTAGGCTGCAAGATGCAGGCAGAAGTTGTGCTGAGCTGATCCCTTGGCTTCCTCTGGGAACAGCCTTTGGTGACTGAAAACACTGATTTGAGTTTGTGCTACTGGCTCCCTTTCATGGAGTAATTTCCTTCTCCTTTTTCCTCTCCCCAGATGAAGGAACTTGCGTTTGCATTCTGCCATCAGCTGCAGTCCAAGTTCCTGGACCTGTCTCTGGGAGAGCAGGTAAGAGCAGGAGAAGGTCTGGGGCTGCAGGAGGGCACAGAGCGGGCACTGACCCACATGGGAGTGTTACGTCCTGGTCAGGACAGCAGCGCTGCTGGCTGGCGGTGGCTCACCGCAAATACACAGTGGAGGGGCAGCTGCTCTGTGCTGAGGGCATCTGAGCAGGTGCATGTCTCAGAGGGGCCCAGGAAAGTCCCCTTTGTGGTGTCAGCCTGCTGGAAGGGCTGAGGGGTGGCAGGGACAGAAAGGGCAGGACCCTTCTGCCAGGGAGAGACTGGCTCTGCAGCCCAGACCGGAGCAGGCTAGGCAGCCAGATCCTGGAGCGGGCACCCAGGTCTCTGGTACTCATTCCCTGCGGCTGCACTGGAGCCTTGGCTGTTTGCTGGAGCGTTTAATCCAGCTTTATGCTGTTGCTTGAAGGTCTTGCTCCACTGTGAACCTGGTCATAGATTTCCTTGTGGAGAAACACGGTCTGCTAGAGGTGGGGAAGACAAAAAGGAGCACCCCTGTCTCAGAGGGTGCTAGAAGGAGTGGTAGGTGTGCTAAAGGTGTGCTAAAGGAGTGGTAGCTCATGGGAAGACGACTTTCCCAAACTTCAGGAGGATATTGAGGCGCACCTTTGTGTTAAGAGTACGATGCAGAGAGTGAACCCCTTACAGCCTCCTGGGTTGGCCAGTTCCTCTTTCAGACCTAGCCTTGGTTCTTACATACCCTGAGCGCTGCTCATGCTGACACTGGGGGAACTCAGTGACTGACTACTCTGCTTTCTTCAGGTTATAAAGAATTTGCTTTTTGTGGCAAAAGTTGTTTACTTGCTAGCCCCTGCCTTAGAAGAAGGTAAAGAGGCTGAAGGAGAACTTGGCTGTGAAGTGGAAGAGCAGGAGGCCTCAGAAGATGAGGAAGAGAAAGACATTTCTGCTGGAGGAGAGGGAGAAAGAGAGGACACAGAAGAGAAAGGCCAGCCAGCCACATTGCTGTGGTTAATGAAGAAGCTCTCTCTCATGGCAAAGCGAGAAGCAGCGTATTCCCCTAAGGTCCCTTTAAAGGTAAGAACAGGGTTAGACCAGCTGCTTTTGGTGTGGTAGGCAGTGGCACAGCAGTGTTGCCCTCCTGTGGGGTGGTGGAAGGGTGGGAAGGCCCAAGGCACCAAACTGAAGGGGACAGAGCACTGCTTTTGAAAGCCCTGAGTGCTAGGTTTATGCAGGCAGGGGAGCGGCAGTGCAGAGTTACTTGCGAGAAGGGCAGGGTGTGAGAGCATCAGGAGAAGCACTGTGGGTCCTCGTGGTGTAGAGTTACAGAGGCTGAGCTTTCCTGTCTTCAGCTGCCTCGGTACAGGACAGTCAGAACAAGCCTGTTGTTCAACGTATTAACAGCTGCCAGCCTGGTAAAGTCACAGCTCACATGATTACAGATCCCTTGGGGCTGTATCTCATCTAGAGGCTGTACTTGGCTGCAGTAAGACCTTGTAACAGCAGTGAGTTTCTGACTTAGGTGTCAGAAACACCACCCTGTGTGTTGAACAGGGATGCACAGCCCTCTTACAGTAGTTTAGGCAGTTCCCTTCCAACCTTCCTTCCTTCATATCCCACATACTCGATTTTCAGAGAAGCTGCATCTTTAAGTTCCTGGGAGCAATCTCAGTGGATCTGGGGAAAGACAGAATCAAGCCGTACCTTCCAACAATTCTCACCCCTCTGTACAGGGAGCTGAACAGCACCTATGCAGAGCAAGGTAAGTGATTTCCCTCACAAAGACCAGCAAAGAGGAAAGCGTGTTGGAGCTCTGCCTCGGCACGAACACCACCTGTCATTCCTTTTGTCTGTTGAGGCACAGATGCCATAATCAGTGAATTTCACCTACTTGCAGCCTAATCAGAATACCAGGAAAGGAGGAGAGTGTTTGACAGCTGGAACAAAAATTTACATGTTGACAAAGAAAAAAGACTGGAGTTAGGCAGGCTCCTACATGCAAGTGGCTTGAGCATGTGATGTAGTGGAAAAAAAGTGTAGTCATCAAGGGTGGGCTCATGGAGTCCTTGCTGAGGAGAGGAACAGGGTGTGGGTGTTAAGGAAGCCAGAACAAGGCTGTTGCTAAGTGCCAGTCTTTCTGAACTGCCATGTTAGATCTGCTGTGAGGCGTAGGGGCATGAAGATCCACGCCGTATGGTTAAAAGTGTGTCCTCAGGTTTAACGTAAGACAGGGTGTGTTTTATGGCAGCTTGTGTTACTGTAGAGCAAGAGACTGTACGAGTTGGAATCGCCAATCTGGTGGTGGTTTGGTGTTTTCCCCAAGCTCTCCCTTTTTTGAAATAGAGAAAGTGACCTTCAGCGTGTGCCGTGTGTGCACCGTGACTGCGAGAAAGTAACCTTTGCAGGCAGGGGAAGAGAGCTGCCTGCTGTGGGAACGGAGCACGTGGTGTGTGCAGGCCGGCATACACCTATGGAACTGTGCACAGAACTTCTCCCTTCCTCCTGAATGAGTCCAGGTCACTCTGTCCTGCTAGATACCACCTGAGCAACACCACTTGTTTCTCCCTGGAGATCCTTGTTTGTTTAAAAGATCTTAAGCAGTCACGCCTGGTGGGGGAAAAAGACAAACCAACTTCCCATATAACACGAGAGACTCTTGGCTTAAGAACAGGACACTGGTGTTCACATAGTTCCTGAAAATCATAGAATGGTTTGGGTTGGAAGGGACCTTCAAAGGTCATCTAGTCCAACCGCCCTGCAAGGAGCAGGGACATCCCTGAGTAGATCAGGTTGCTCAGAGCCTCATCCAACATGGCCTTGAATGTTTCCAGGGATGGGGCTTCCACCACCTCTCTGGGCAACCTGTTCCAGTGCTCTGCAACCCTCATTGTAAAAAAAAAAAATGGGTGAAGTCAACCAAAATCCAATGATGTCAGGAAAAGAACAGACAGCAAACCAAGAGCTATATTACTCTAAATCTGTGGTTTGTATATACCGTGAAAATTCAGTGTGCAGCACTGGGTCCCCACATCTCAGAAAGGATACAAAAGAACAGAAAGAAACTTGGAGGAGGGCAGTAACAGTGTCCTAGATTAGGAAGAGCTGCCTTGGCTATAATTTTGGGGTTTTTTTAGCTAAGCAAGGCAGAGACTTGGAAAAGATATGGTAGAGCTTGACAGTATCGTGAGTGGATGAAGATCAATTTTTCGCTTTCTCTGCCAGCACAAGAACCAGAGGCCTTCAAATGATTTTTCAGAATTAACTGCAGAGATGGTTTTTCACATGAGAGGGGGTGTAGACCCAGGGAACTCGTCACTGAAGGATGTTGTGGAGCCAAGCAGCTTACACAAGCTTCTCTGGAGGCTATTACAAGCACTTGGAAGAGGGATCTGTTGGAAGACTGAGGGAAACATTTGCCTGACTCAGTTTTCCCTTAGGGTATCTTTGTAGCCATTCCTCCCCCTTCCCCCCCACATCCTTTTTTCAGTAGTTGTAGTTAATACACTGCAACTAACCAGTGATCCTAACCATTAAGCCAGCCCTTATGGACAGAGATGCTGGCTGACAAGGCTGGAATCATCTCTATTTCCAACAAAGCCTATTCCAAAAGAAGAGCCCTGGTGGCTACATACAGCAAGCCACTTTTGATAACCTCTGGGATGCCATTATCCTTCCAAAAAAAAACTTCTGCTTCTCAGAAGCATTATTTCTTTGTTTGCCTCTGTGAAGCACTGCTCATGGCCCTCTGGGAAAGCTGCTGAAGATCCAGCAGATTTCACAAGCGCCTTTGCTTTGGTCTCTACAGTGTATTGGGCAAGATGAATCAGTACAGCCGTCCTTTAGTGAAGAGGAATCCTTACAGGGCTCTTGGCTTTCATTCCATAGGCTGAAAAGATTAAGCAAGTCAATTTTGTTTTATTAGATCCAACACTGAAGAACCTTTCCCAAGAAATCATAGAACTGCTCAAGAAGTTAGTTGGACTGGAGGCTTTTTCGCTTGCCTTTTCTTCTGTGCAGAAACAGGCCACTCAGAAAAGAGCGATGAGGAAAAAGCAGAGGGCTCTGCAGGTAAGATTCTGCTTTCTCTTCTGGGAAAAAGAAACAGGGTTTCTCTAAAGACCTGAGAGCTGACCAGGAGGCTGAGTTTGAAGAACTTCATCCTGAATTGGGACAGTTTTGTTGTTTCATTTCTGAAACTTCAGAAGAAACTGTTCAAGATCAGCCTCTTGGGCAGCTTCTGGCTGACAGGGATGCTGTGCTTTCCTGCGTACCTGAAGAGCAGTGGTGAAGCTGGGCAGAGCAGCCAGAATACCTTGAGTTTTGAGGAGCTTAAGAAAACCTGTGCATTGTCTTACCAGTCACCAGTTTCTTAGGAAGTACCTGATGTTTACAGAAACAGTTGTTTGTTGTAATTAAACAAACAAATGTATTGTTTTTCACTAGACCGTAGCAAACCCTGACATTGCTGCAAGGAGGAAGCTGAAGAGACATAAGAATAAAGCGGAAACCAGGAAGAGAAAAATAGAATTCCTGCGCCCTACCTACAAGGCCAAGAGACCTCGGAGTCAAGCACTGAAAGATTTAGCAATGGTGGAGTGAAAAGGCTTTTTTCCTTTCTGGAGGATTAATTTATAAAAAGGAATTTCAAGCTAAAGAACTAATTATTGTTAAAAACAACAAAAAAATACATGTTTTAATTGTATTTATTAGTATTTTTTCATGTCTTGATTTTCATCTAGGATCTTAAAAGCTTTTCAATTTTTTTCCAAACCTGTATATTTACCAGAGCATGTACAGCTGAATGGACAACCATCATGATCTTTTATATTAAATTTTACTTCGTTTTTACAAGATGGGTTATGTGATGATTGTCTTCATGCCTGTGAACATCCTAACTCCTGGAGAGGAAACAATCCGCCTCCTGACTTTGATTTGTGTTTCGGTTTCTGCAGCTATACTGAGCAACTTCACTGTCATTTCTGGCTAAGCGGAGAGTACAGGAATAACAGCCCATGAAGGTGGAAGTTAAATTCAAATTATGGCCCTAGCACATCAGGGCAGTAGGTGACTACTGAAGGTACTTATTTTCCTTTCAGAAAACCCATGCTCTGTTAACAGCTCGAGGGATGCTATTTATCTCTGTTGCTGTACTTCGTTGTAACAGCGTATCTCCCCTGAAGGATTCTGACGTATGACATCAGCTTGAAGGAACCTCTTTAAGTGTTCACCTGCATTGCTGTTAGAACTGGCAGCAGTTGGACTTGCTTCTGTAAGCAACCAGCCTCTAGGCAAGCAACACACTTATGAATACAGCTGACAGTTCCAGATTTTATTAGTGTTTTAATTACATTAATATAGTGGCCGCTCAAACTTAAAAGCACTGAAGGGAGGGAAAAAAAAAAAAAAAACAAACCAACAACAAACCACTTTCCCAGCCAGTAAGACTTCCATACAAATTAACAAAAGTACATCCTTTAAACAGAAAGAAAGAAATGGAATGTCATAATGTACACAGACATTCACTTGGTTCAGCTTTACAAGTCAAGAGCGGCATCCACATTACAGGAGTCACACTCAAATTTGTCCTATTTACAATTATTTGTGGCCTGAAAATACATGACTGCAGAAAGAGGGATGCTGGATAGAGCTGAAACTTCGTCACGATGGTCAGCTCTGTATCACTGCCTGCTCTTCAAGGCCTCCACCAACCTAGGAAGAAGCTTAAGTCAGTTTACTGAAAAGTCATTTCAATTATACAGAAATACTTTCAGGAGAAAGCTACTCTTCTTAAGTGGACTCTTTCTTTTATGTCAGACAGACTTTCCACAGATCCAGTCTTAAAAAAAAATATATATATATAAGTACTTTTCTAATGAAGCTAGTATAACTGGACTGTTAACTCACCATTCCATTGCTTCATCAAGCCCTGTGCCTTTAGTTGCAGAGGTTTTGAATATCTGCCATTTTCGGTCCTTCAAAGCCGGTAAGCCAAGTGCATTTGCCATTTCTGTGGGCGTCATGGCCTGTTCCATGTCCTGCTTATTTGCAAACACCACCAAAATGGCTTTCTTCAACTCTTCTTCCTAAAAAAGGGAATGGTGCAAGTTGTTGCGGAGACTTTTACTGAATTTATTTAAGCAGAGAAAAGCCAAAGAATGAAAAGAAACTTCAGCAGCTCACATAATGATTTTCAGTTTGCTGATTTCTGTTCTTTAGAAAATTCTTTGGTCAAAGAACGGTATTTACTTTCAATTCCAGCATGATACCATATAGGAGCAATTTCAAAACATGGCTGGTTATGCCTCTTAAATTATAAAGCAAGCGGGTAGTTGGATTTAACACGGCATATCAAAGAGCTCGCAGGAATCTTGGCGGTGGGGGTGGGAATGAAGTTTTGCTCATCTCACTCATCTTCTTACTCTTATTACCCTGTTCTACATATGTTCTTCAGCTTCAAAACAGAGTAGGATACTAATTACTGTTAATCCTTCGGAGCCTGGTTTTGCCACCTCTGAAGTACTGAGCAGGTGTCGTTGCAGTCAGATAAATTTTCATGACCAAAAGGCTACATGTAACTAACTTACTGCCCAGACAGTGCTGCACAAAACTGTGAAATACCTGCAGCATATTTAGTGCTTTTCAGCCAGAAGTGCTGCACAGACCTATGCTGAGGGCTGAAGTTTCACAAGGGAAGTTGAGCTTCACTTGATTCACTGAATCAAATTTCACATTCACTCAAAGTTTTAATTTCTCCATTTCTGTTCTACTGATACGATTATCATGCTTGTTTTCTTACCTCTAACATAGCAACAAGCTCTGATTTTGAAGTGCCAATTCTGTCTCGATCACAGCTGTCCACTACATAAATGACTGCATCTGTATTTGAATAGTAACACCGCCAATATGGCCTGCAGAAGAAAGATCAGTTCCAGTCATATGATTTACACTTTTAGCAGTGCTTTTTAGCCAGATAATGAAAACTAGATTACCCAGAGGAAGTAAAAACTGTCTCTGGGGTGAAAGGCCTTAGGAAGCAAGTAGAAGATAGATAGCTTCAAGAGGCTACAAAAAGGAACAGACAGTACAAATATTCTCTATAGCAAAAAAAAAAAACCAAACAAACCAAAAACACCAAACCCCCCCCCAAAAAAACCAAAACAGCAAAACCCCAGAAACAAAACAGAATTGCTGGGTACAGATTTATTTGGGAATCGGCCTGCAGGCTATCAGGTCCATAACTGAGGGACAAGGAAGCAAAGTTTAAACACACAAGCTTCTGCCCTAGATAATGGTTATGGTCACCAAAGAAGGATAAACAGAGAAATCCTAAATGAGTCATTCATACAGGCAAGTCATTACAAGGATCAAAACAAACCACTTTTTTCACAATTATCTTATTGAAACTAAAAAGGGAAGGAACGTGCACCTTACCAACTGCACCTTGCTCATTAACTAACTACGCTGCACCTCACTACCTAGCGTTCGAAAGGGAATCAGTTAAAAATCATACAGGGGTACTGAAGACATCACTACAATTACACACTTAATGACTCACTACAAAACTTGTAAAGCTCACTAAAAAAAAAAAAAAAAAAAAAAAAAAAAAAAAAATCTATCGTCTATACCCAAATTCAACTTCCTAGCTTTGCATTCTTAAAAATATTTAAATCTCTTTTCGGGTTTACATCATTCACTTCCCCCTTTCTCAGAGAACAAAAATTCTCATTGCCTACTACACAAGTAAACTTGCTTTTCAAAGCAAAACTGTATAAAAATGAAAACATTCACTTGTTTCTTTCCAATCTATAGTCCAAAACCGGTTTTACTAACTGAATTCTGTCAGATGGAAGTGCTCTCCTGATAATGGGCTCTTTTTAAAACTTAGAACTAATTTTCAGAAGTGCTAGCTATGAGAATTCCAAGAACTTAGCACTTTTTAGAGAAATTTAATTGTATCTTTTGATTTTAAGAGATCTATTACCTTATGCTTGTCTGTCCTCCCAAGTCCCAGACTTGAAATTTGAGATTCTTGTATGTAACTGTCTCAACATTGAATCCAATGGCTGAAACAAAGATAAAAAATTTCACTGTTGGTGATTTTTCATTATTTTTCTGAAGAACATTACAGCACTTAAGTTGAGAATTTTCAGGCTTGAAAATTTTAAGTAGCTACATAATGAAGTTCATGCCCTTTGTGAAGTTACCCCAACAAAAAATTATGGATCAAAATAACGCAGTAATTTTTTTCTTTGAACAATAAAAACACATTGTAAACATACTGTAGAGATCTGTAACAAATGCTAAGGTTGTTAAAAACGAACAGAAGCGTGCCTGAAATCACCAAAACAAACAGAGCAAGGGTTAAAGGCACGGCCTGTTTTGATAACCAAGCACACAACTGACAGCAATAAAACACTAAGGATCGTCTCCTTCCTGTCAACACCAGATCTATGCTCTCGTAAGACCACAGCAGAACCAACTTCTCAGCAGAAGATCTGACACTGTGGTATCTGGAAGATGGCAATAAGGTTACAGCATGTCACATATGTCATTCCTTTTCCTGGGAGGTGAAGGATGGATAGAGACTGCCTAAAATTTATGGAGGCTGAAATAAGCAAAACCCTAGGGCAAAAGAATTATGGCACGGTAAACTGCTGGCTTCTAAAAGGCAAAAAAAGATCTGACCAAAGTCAGTTTATCGTGGCCATTCAGGAGGAACTCAAGAGACATGACAGGAACTCAGAAGCCAAGCGTCCCTTGTCCTTCCATGTTACACAGAGGGATCCCAGCCAGACCACTTCGGCACACACATCTACTACGTGTTTGTAATAGGTGGGTACGGCTGCATGAATCCTAAGACAACTGGTGAAATCAGTTACATTTTTTAAAATAAGCATCATCTCCTTCCATGAGATCTCACATTGAGTTTTGTTACACTTTCTACATAATGTAAAGTTAAACCATCTGATTTCTTCTTCTCTGTGATAAACAGAAGTGTTTAAGTAACAAACTGAAGACCCTTGTCAAAAAAAAAAAATTAAATAGATACTCACTGACACCATCCTATATAAAATTTCTTTTTGTACAATAATAATGATCTCTAGAATTCAAATTAGAGCTATATTTGGAGATAAAAGACTTATATAGTCAACAGTTACCACAACTGAACATTTAGCTATCAAGGAAAGCCTGCAAAGTCAAGGTAACAATCTCAAGGTCAAGCAGTTTCTGCATTCAGCAGGGCAGCATAAAATACTGCTTTTTGCAGTACTTCTATAGCACAATGCAACACTGTTACGCAAGAAAGTTCTTAAATGCAACAGCGCAAGGCTCCCACAATGTAAGGTCCTTTTCTTTATAAAGGAAGGGTGTAGTGAATTCAGCTGACAAAGCTTAGGAGTCAGAGCTACAGGCAAATCAACTCTTTCCACTAGGAGACCAATCACTTACTCGGAATGGTGGTAACAACCTCTCCCACTTGTAACCTGTAGAGAATGGTTGTTTTCCCTGCTCCATCCAGTCCCAGGATGAGAATCCTCATCTCTCGAGTTCCAAACAAACTGGAAAAGATTGTGGAGAAAAAGCCCCCTACAAGAAGCAAAACAGAAAGACGTTTCTATGTCAGCTAGCAATATGGAGGATATGGAAAGGCAGACACATCAACCTTATTTCTTACTGAGCAACAATATCTTTATTTTCTCCAGTGAAAATAGACAAGTTCAGGTTGTTGCCCAGATACCAGTCTGCTGAACCACATTATATTTTCCTGGTTTTATGCTGCTATTTAATGGTAGCTCAATCCAGCAAAATCACATTGCAGCAGCATCAAGCTTCCTCATTGTGGTTAGGATTTTTTTTTTCTTTTCTCTCATTAGACAAAATCTGAGCCAACTTCTGTTTAGTCTGCATCAGACTCTATCTTTTCAGTGCAAGAGACTGTACAAGGACATGCTGAAGCCTGAAAGAATTCTTTCTCATGTTTATGGTTCCCACAGGACCATCCACTTCTTTTCTTTTTTAAATGAAGTATAAATCAGTAGTTACGTGTTGAATCACAGTCCATTACAAACTACGATGCTGCACTAAATTAAGTACGTTAATACTACAGAGAAGTCTAGGAGTTGTTTTTAAATGCCCTTTGTTTTTTTTTCTTTTTTTTTCCAAAACTGGCTTGCTTCAACATCTCAGTTGTTCTTTAAATACACGTAAGAGTACTTGTGGCCAGACTAATATCTGATTTGTGCCTCTTAGGTGCTTAAGTGTAGAAAGAATACCAGTGTTCTAAGCCAGTAACAATGAATTTTTTTCCCAATGACTTCTATAACAAATATATCTAATGCTAAATAATAATTTTGTAAATCCACCTAAACCCTGTAATAGGGTAATACCAAACAAGGTAGAATCACATTCGATAAATCTATCAGAGAAGAGACAAATTAGAGAAGATTTGCAACCAAAATCTTATTGAAAGAGGTTTTGATAAAAATTATTCCCCGTGTTTGATTTCTAGGCATCTGTGATGTCTTTCCAGGGAAAGCAGGGAGCAACGAGCTGCGTGCTTACGCATAAGAAAGAATTCAAATTGTAACAGGTTGCTTTACTTTGTCTAAGCCCTTCCCATCACAGAAGCCATGCACGATACAGACCTAGAAAACAAAGAGGAGCTATAAGGGACCATCTGTTGCCAGTTTGCACAGTGCTGCTCAAGGCACTGTTTACTGTCAGAGAGGCAAATAACCTTAACAGAACCAAGCTGCAAAAGGTACTTCAATAGAAATATTTCAAGTAGCAGGCTACTGTGTGCGCCACGGAGGCCTAAGAGATGATAACTCTTTCCTCTTAGTGAATAACTTTGCTTACTGCCAGACACCTCTCATTCCCTGTTTTTGTATTCTAATATGCTTTTCCCAGACCAAAACGCTGCTCCAATACTATCGGTAATAGGATAGATTTTTGTTAGTCACTTAACCCCTAGATATGGGGCCTCTTACTATGCCCTCTACTTTACTTACTGTTCTACAAAACCTTTTTTCATAATTAATTCCTCATTAGCAGCCCATTACGTACCTGAAACAAGAGTTTCAATTTAGCCTGTCTAAATCTCAGGAGTACAAAAGCATTACGCTCTCTGACCAAACGCGCAGTCCTGCTGGTGCCGCTCCCCATCGCACAGGCAATGACCATCGCCTAAAAACGCTGAAAGGCCCTCCAGCAGCAGCCCCCCAGGAGGGACCACACCAGCGGCAGGAACCCGGCCGCCGAGAGGGTCCGGTCCGGCCGGGCCCGGCCCGCGTTAGGAGCTCAGGCGGAAGGCAGGCGGGCAGCAACCGCTCCCGCCGCCGCGCAGAGCTGGCGATCCCCTCCCCTCCCCAGCTCCTGGCCCCTTCAACACCGGTCCGCTCGGCCGCCCAGGCGCCGCCGCCCCCCCCCCAGGCCTCGGGGGGCGGGACGGACGGCAGCGCCGCTCCAAGGGCCTCGCGCCAGCCCCGGCCGCCTCCCCCCGCCCCGCCGCGGGGTCCGGTGCCGGGCGCCGAGGCCGCCGCCTGCTCCTCACCCAT